>VZTJ01006090.1:51984-75779 GCA_013397795.1 Orthonyx spaldingii | reverse complement strand
GATCACCACCATCATCTTTTCATTACAACTTCATAGAGCAGACATGTGTCTTTAAAAGGTTAAACAAATATTCTCGGTTCTGGAATTGGGAAGAAGGTGGAGATTTGCTCATCTACATCCAGAGATGCATAATTCATCTTTCCAGGGTCTGTTCCATTTAATACTTTTATCAATGATCTGGACTCTTTCCCAAAGATGTGAGATGGGCTGATTTCAGCAGCCACAGCCCAAAGGAAGACTAAAGTGTAACTAGAGCCATAGATGAGGAAGGACAGTGCCAATAGGCTACCATAGAACTAACATCAGTTTTGGTAAACAAGGGGACATAGATTACACGGGTGTAATGGAAAGGTTAGTCATTTTCAGACCTGGTGTGGGATAATAACAGAAGATTGATGTGGAAGATTATAAACACACTCCAGTGACCTGCAGCTGGGGTGTAGATAAAGGTATGTGTCATATTAATTTTTTTAGCCTCCTGTATTTGACAAGTAGGACATCTCTCTTTAGATAACATAGGCCTTTGATAGACTCATAGGTGCCCTGCTGCACATACTTGAGATTACTGCCCTGCTCCAGAGAAGATCAAAGCACAGTCATAAAGTATGCCTGCACAAATCGCTGACAAAGAGATGAAAACAGCAGGGTTAGTGATCTTCTAGCATGAACTGAACTCAGTGGTACCTGTATCCCTGGCTGCCTCTGTCTTGGTGTTGCTCTGGGGATGTCCCAGTTAGTGAGGTAACCAAAAAGGATTCATTCTTTGCATTTCATCTGAGGTTTTTTGGTGGTTCCAGTGTCCTGCTTGTGCTGACTCACACAGCCGTTATAACTACCCCAGCTGTCACTTCATAAACTCTCTGCTCAAGGGAGAGGCACCAGCCCTGCAGCGAGTCCCATCCAGCATTACATCTCTACTCTGCAAGAGTGGAGTCCAGTGCACTGTGTGGAGTCCAGTGGGGCAGCAATATCTGCTGATTTCAGAGGCTGCATTTTACTCAGGAAAGTCAAGGTGTTTGGTGATACTTAGCAACTTACCACAGCAACTTAGCACTTAGCAACTAACCACATTTAAGAACTGAGCTAGCAGCCCTGTGATACTGATGCCTTAGGATTTTTAGCTTCTTTTTCATGTAACTCTGGAGCTACTGTTCTCGCATCTTAGACAAAACAATTTCTCTCTAGGCCTGAAACTCAAGGACACCTTACTGTCTTAGGCCCCAAATATGTAAACAGCAGAGAAACTGGGGGGGCAAACTTGGGATAGATGACTTCATTACCTGAGGTTATAATTGGAGGTCTAACCTTGACCAAAAATTATAAAGCATTAAAAACTCGTGACCTGTCATCCATTTCGGGTGCAGCCCTAGGTGGGCTATGACTGCCTGAATGTACTGAGAAGGCCTTTGATCTGCTTTTATTCTCTTAATTTTGTCTAGCCTCTGTTCTCAGTAAGCCCAGGAGAAGGCATCAATACCACCAGCTGTTCATCCTTCAAAAAGTACGTTACACCTCTGGAGGCAGCACCACATTCCTCCTAAGTGACATGCTCCAGTCCCCTAATCATTCTTGTAGATCTCTGCTGGACTCGCTCCAGAAGCTTCATGTCTCTCTTGTACTGAGGAGCCTAGAACTGTAATCCAGATGTGCCTCACTGGTGCTGAACAGAGCAGGGGCAGGATCACCTCCCTGGGCCTGCTGTCAGTGCTCTTCCTAATGTACCCCAGAACACCAATGGCCTTCTTGGCCACAAGGACACACTGATGGTTCATGGGCAGTTTGTTGTCTACCAGGACCCCTAGGTCCTTTTCTCAGAGCTGCTTTCCAGGAGGTCAGCATGCAGCCGGTACTGGTGCTTGGGTTACTCCCCCTCAGGTGTAAGACCCTGCATTTGCCCTTATTCAAATTCAGAAGGTTCTTCTCTGCCCATCTCTCCAACATGTTGAGGTCCCTCTGAAGGCCCACACAGCCCTTTGAGGTGTCAGCCACTCCTCTCAGTTTTGTATCATCAGCAAACTTGCTGAGGCGGTATCTGCCCCCTTGTCCAAGTCATTGATGAACAAGTTAAACACTACTGGGCCCAGTATAGAACTTTCCCCATGAGTAAGAGGAGCCACCAAAACTGGTTGCAGCAAATCAGGGAATACAGGGAGCATTGGTGGGTAGATAACTGCAAAATCTAACCCTTTATCTTTTTTTGTGTGTGCTACCTCCTACACAGAGATTTGACAACTACAGCTGGCTTATTAACTTGGTAGTCCCGCAATAATTGACTGCCAGTTTTGATAGGGGAGCCTCTAACCAGTTAAACACTGAGCAGGCATGTAGGTAACTTGCCAATGAGAATGTTTGGGGGAGGAGAAAATTATTGGGAGCACGCCTCTCAAATCTGGCTCCCTGTAAGACGATGTGAGGTTTGGTGCTGTTACAGGCAGATACTCAAGGGCAGCTAAAAGTGAGCTTGAGTGCTCTGTTTCCACGAAGAAGAGAAAGGGATCTGCTGAAAATACAAGCTGGCAGGATCATGACAGACCCAAATATCAGAAAGGAAGGATTTAAAAAGTACCAGAGTGCTACACTCAGTATTGATGGCTATGACTTTACAATTGGTGAGCCTGATTTTATTTGTCTTCTTTCCTTTATTTTCTCTCTTCTCCTACTTTCCTGTCTTTCTTAGTAGTTTCAGTAAGTACAGGTAAAAGACAGTTGTTGTCCACTGGCATTTGTCAATATATGCCTCTAAAATGTATAGATGCCGTGCAATTTTTGCCTGCATTGGTTTTGCATTCCGTCTTCTGTATCTTCTTCTGCCCAAGAAACTTGCCTTTGATATGCAGCTGCTCTATATCCTTTTGCTGGATTTTGGCACAGGTTCACCAAGATGTTTGCAGTACTTTTGTTTTGGAACCTTATCTCAGGAAAGCCTGTCCTCCAGGATTGCAGGTTTCCAGCTTGCTAGCTGCATTTCCTTCCTATGAGTCCAGAATGTCACTTTTGGGAGCCTTGGCTTTCTTTGCAATATTTTATCCTTATTTGTGGAAAGGGATTGGTTAAAACAAAGGGAGAGATCTCATTTTAGTGTCCCCCTTTAAACTCTCTTAAAGCAAGACTCAGGTTTTTTCTGCTTTTTAGGACAGTTGTTACATTGCAGCTCCTGTGCTGTTTTCTTTGATGTGTATCTGTATTTGATGCACACAGTGTATTAATTCTATGATCTGTCTATTATATAACACTTATTTCTGTATCTGGACAAGTGTGCATTGTATTGAATCACATAACCATAAAAACTTTGTAAGCATGCTATGTAGTATTACCAGCACTGTATGGTAGACAGACCTAAATGGTTCATATATTTGTTAATTGTTATACTGAAAAAAATAAATCTATCCAATAAATCCCACAGCAACATTAGTGCATCAGGAATGGGCTTAAATATCTTTTTTCCATCAGATGAGAATTCTGTGGTTTGTATCCTGATGATTTTTAAGAAGTCCTTGGGAAATGTTGAGCTGCTGCATCTGCTACTATAGTATTAGCTGAGAGAGAAGGCTGATACCCTTGAGGAACAGAGAAATATTCATTTGAGAGAATGCCCCTTTGCCCCATTGGGCAAAATGAATCATAGCAGTTGCAATGCAACATTTGCAAATTGTTGTCCAACTCTGTTCCAGACAGAGTGGGAACAACACGCTGGAAGTTTAGGTAGGTCCATGATGAAATATCTGTACTATTAGAAAGGAAGCATGGTAATAATTGTAACTTTTGTCTTTACTATTGTCGCCTCCAACTGCATGGTTGAGAGCACTGGAGAAGGATGTTTGGCCATTCCATTGCTTCTTTTGGTGTACTTGGCAGTGTACAGTTTGCAATTGGTCTCAATGATCTTAAAGATCTTTTCCAACCTAAATGACACTAGGAAGAGAAAGTATTTTGCATTGATTCATATTTATACTAACTGCTAAGAAACTATGATCTTCACAGTGTTTTGAAAACTGATTACTGACAATAAGACTTAATGAAAATTTTAATGAAAATAAATGAAAGGCCTAACATCGAACATGAAAGTATGAGAGCAAAGAAGCCTGGTGCAAGAAGACCTGCTTGCTGAAGGCTAGCAGTTCGATATCTTTGTGTCTCTGGAGTTGGCCAGCATCTCTTTACAGAGCAGAGCAACCTAGAGCAGCTTCTCAACTGCTTCAATTTTCACCTTGCCTGCTCACCACACTGGTGTTGGGACACGAGAGCTGTGGGAACTCCACACTTCTCAAGGACTTTACAGATCCCTGCAGAAGAGAAGGATGTGCCATACCACAAAGGCAAATGTATGACAGTACTATGCAGCTTTCTTCTGTATGAAGATACAATGTACTTGCAAATCCTTTTCCTCTGGATACAACTGTTTGAACGGAGACTCTGAGGAGGATTGAGGTGCACCGGAACACTGAGGATTTTGAATATTCCACTTTTACGGACTTCTTGCACTGGTAGTTGATGTAAAGGGTCTATATTGGAGCCACACTGTGAGCCATTCAGTGGGACTATTCAAGAACATGAATCATGCAATTTAGTTTGCTCTAGGAAGTTCAATCTATGTCAGATGAAGGCTTCAATATCTTCATTTGCCATGGTTTATGTCACCAAATTTCAGAGCACATGCGGTTTTATATATACAAGATACTGTATTTGAGCTATTGTTTGACTTTGGCTAGGTTTTCCTACACTAAAACAGAATAGAGAGGAAGTTAAGGCCTCTTTTCTTCCCTGTGGATTGTCTCATCACTGCTGTGCAAATGAGAGACTATTAACTCAGAATGCCAGTAAGTGTTACTTGTTATTGTAATTTACTTACTAGAGGTTGGTCCACTGTCTTTACCCCTGGGAAAATGATAAAAACAAATATTAACACAAATATTAGGAAGATATTTTCCTTCTGCATTTATTACATTTCTATGACTAAGAGCTTAACTTCTGTAAAACTCCAGCTTTCTGCTTTTTATATCCAGAAGCATCTGACAACACTCTTTGCCCTATTCAATGTATAAAATAATTTTTTAAAAATAGATTTATAGAATGAAATAAAGTGGTGAGGGATTCTGCTGTAACTTAGGTGTTGTTGGAGAGGAAGGATGTGGCACTGAAACACTTAGTCTAGCTCACAGCAGTTCTTTATAAACCTTGTAGGTAACTTTCTTTATGAAAACACTCTCTTACACATTTTGCATGTAAAAGCTCTCCCTCCAGTTATTATGGAAGCCCTGAGTTTTGTTTTGTGGTGATTTTGGGCCCTATTTTGAAATAATAATTTAAAAATGTGGTCTTCTTAATGTGTCTGGAGTTTTCTCATGTTGCAGTTCCCTACTTGGAGCCCATTTTAACATCCATTTCAATGTCACATGTAGAAAAGCCCTGACAGATAACTTTAGAAACACCTTTTTGTCAAGGACGCCTTTGAAAACTCACAAACCAGGCAGGTGTCAGGAGAAGGCACCTGCAGGCACACACACTGCATTTTCATGAAGATTTATCTCAAGTCTGCCCTCAGTTACCTATAATAAAAATGTCATTTTGAATGAAATCACAGTGTAATTAGAAGGTGCTGACAAATCTCTTGCTTATTCTGTGTGTGTCATAGCTTTCAGACTTCAAAGGAAGGCTGGGAGAAATATCTGTCTGTGTGGTCTGTCCACTTTCAGGGAGAGATGAAGGTATTTCTGCCTGCACGCAAACAGTGTCCTTGGCCAAAAAGGTGAAGGGATAATGGCTAGCCACCAGTCTTGGGGGCTGTAGCCTCTCATTGTCTTTATAGGTAAACTCTATATTCATAAATCAAAAGGTTCAAAAAACAATGAAACTCCAAAAATATTGGTGTTTTAAAATTTGCTTTTACTGTCTCTCCTGATAAACCTTAGTGAGAGCATTTTCTCTCAGTAGGAGCTGATAGGAAGCATTGATGATTTCTGTGTAACCAGGGTGGTCTGAAAGCTTGTAATGGGAAAATCGGAGTTTATTAATATAATAAAAACACTAAGCTTGCAATAGGATGTGACTTTTTAAATGTAATTTAAGGAATTCTGATGTAGTTGTATGTCTCGGCCAGTGTGGGGTGGTAGAGATGCCAGGACCTTCCAGAAGCGTCTCCAGGGGAGTCGCTCTCGGTGTGGTGCTGCAGCTCACAGACTCACACACACGCACTCGCCGGATAGCTGCGACGGTGAAAGACGAGAAGGGTCTTTGTATGGGATTCCGCAGGGGGGTTTCATTGAAGGAGGGTCCAGGAACAAAGAACAGTGACGGTGGTAGCCATGAAAGAACCCAGGGACGAAGACAAAGAACAAAGCTGTGTCTGAGGTTTTGTATGGGGCAAATAAGGGGCGGGCAGCTGAGGGCATAGAGGTGGAACATAGGCAGGGTTAGGGTCTGAGGACCAATGGGGAAAACCTGGGGGAGTGACAAAAGAGCAGGGACCAATGAGGAAACAGAGAAGGGAGAATTCTCTGGAACTGTGGACATTAATAAGGTATAGAGGGGCAGGTATTTCAACAACCAACCAAAGTAGCAAAACTGGGATATATTTGAATAACTGGAACAAGGAATCCTGGGGGAAGGATTCCCTAACCCTAACCTTAGGAACACTTATCAAATCAGGGGTCTTCCCACCAATGGCCCTTCCTGGTCCTTGGTGGTGCAGGCCCACCAGCCTCCACTGTTGTAAGACTATAAAGAATTAAAATTAACTTCCAGCATAGCCCTACCCACGCTCTGTTTCCTTGTGCTGTCAGTGGGAATGAGGAAAGGGCTAGTGGAAAAAAGGTGTTTTAAGGGCTTATTTTACTTCTCGTTCTCCTCCTCTGACTCTGTTAGTAATAAATTCACTTTGTACGTTTAAGTTTGAGTCTGTTTTGCCCTTAGAGTGTTTTCTCCTGGTCCTTAACTCATAAACCTTTCATAAATTTTTCTCCTCTGTCCAGCTGTGGCGAGGGGCGGGTGAGTGAGTGACCTATGTGGGTGCCTGGAATGTGGCCAGTGTCAAACCACAACATCCCTTCACTTCAAAGTGGTATTTTAGTTTTAACCAGTTTTGTCTCTGTCTGATCTCTCTGAAAAGACACCTGAAAGGCATCTGCATAGGTTGGCATGCCTATGGGTGAGTTAGCCAGCTGACCCTTTTTCTGGGGTGGATGGTCACTGCCACAGTGGTGGGTAATATGAATTCTGGCTGTTGGTACTTAAATTGTACTGGATTTTATAAAAGGTGAGAGTGGTCACACACTGAAACAGGTTGGCCAGGGAGCCTGTGGATGCCTGAAACCTGGAAGTGTTCAAAGCCAGGTTGGATAGAGCCTTGAGCAACCTGGTCTAGTGGCAGATGCCCCTGCCCCTGGCAGGGGAATTTGGGACTACATGATTTTTAAGGCCCATTCCAGCTCCTATGATTCTATGATTTAATGGTGATTTTATGGCATCTACAGGGTTTTGATATTAAACTTACATCTTTGATTTTGCTGGGATGGACTGCTGTAAGCTAAGTAAAGAAAAGACTACTGATAGTTCCTGTAGTCTAGTGTAGTGTGGCAAAAAGTCTGGCAATGTTTTTATGGAGCTCTGTCCATTTGCCTCTGTTCTGCCTTATCACTACTACCTGTTGTTCACATATGTGCTCTCCTGTCTGTATCTTGGCATCCAGAAATACAGCATTTGGGGTTATTCTGATGCCAAAAGGATTTTTTGCTATTTCTTTTTATACCTTTTACACAGTTCTGTGTATCCACAAGTATTAGCATGCATACTTATACTTCTCTAAGTCTGATAACTCAGCATAACTCCAAGGTCCTGTAGAGCTAGGAGACCAAACATCCTCCTGTCTCAAGGAGCCATGGCTCCTCTCAGTAGAACATGTTCTGTGAACTTATTGGCCCCCCAGGAAGATTAGGTCTATAAGTTGTGTGTGTGAGTGGGGTGGGGAGATACAGAGAATACAGCAGAAGAAGAGAAAGCGAGAAGAGCATGCATGCATGGTGGGCTTCGTGACGTGATGTATCAGAACAGGATCCTATTAAAATACTGAGGTAAATGACCCTTGATCCTCTAACCTCCAACCGTGTCTAGTGTTCATTCCTGAAACCAGGAAAAAAAGGCATCAATTCCCTTAACTGTCAGTTGTTTTGAGAGGTTACCAGGCAGAGTTACACAACAGGCTCACCAGCAGCTCACAAAAGATTGCAGGTTCCTCTGACAGTGTCTCAGCAAAAATGCTGTCTACCTTCCTCCCCTTGATTTTACATTTCAGGGAAGCTGCTAAAAGTAAAACCTTTGCTGCATGTTTTGATTTCAGTGAATGGGCATCCCCATTCTCTGAAATTGAGCTCCACACATGGGAGTTCTGAGTAAGAAGAGACGCTAATGGATAAACTCACTATTATCACTCTAAGGAAGTGCTACTTTAATTAATTTCTTGTGATTTTTTTTATTTTTGCAAGCTTGGCGAATTACATGTATCCAGGTTTTGGTGCTTTGTCACCTCTGAACCTAGCTGCAAGACTAATGTCACTGAATGGTCTAAAATCCTCAATATGTTGGGAATAAGATTCACTAATGTGAGGCAGCTGTGAAAACTGGGCTTGTGGGGCAGCAGAGCCTCAAACACAAGGTGCAAATAGGGCAGAAGGTGGAGACATCTGGCTGGAGATGAGGACACCTATTCTCTTTGTGCCAGATCCAAGTGTTTGTCCCCCTATCCATCTTCTGTGAAGGAAAGAAATGCAGTCAGGCCTGTTTTAAGACATCAAATAATAGTTGCTCCTTACAAGGAGGGGCCCGATCTTACCACGCTAAGAAATAACGTTGCCTCTGCTTTTTTTTCTCTCTGCTCTTTGGTCAATTATTCTTGCTCCCAGTGCCTTCTGAACTGATGAGAAGATATCAATTTCAGAATTCAGGTTTTCTAGAATCCCTAAATTTCAAAAGAAATAAAGAGGTATGAACTCTTCTGTGCCTTTTGAGCTCAGTTTTAGGCAGGCAGGCAGCCAGCCAGGCCTGTTCCTGAACAGACAGGCTCTGACAGGGAGAACCTTCTCTCAAGAGAGTACCTTCTGCCATGTTGTCACATTCCACTGTGGGAACTGCAAGGAGTTCTTTTAGAATTAGATAGTTAGGAATGAAATTAAGCCAAACGAGGTAAACCTTGTATCTGAGAACCATTTATTGGTAATGAAAGAAAACGAAAACAAAAAGGATTTACCCAAATGAAAGAGGGCTGGAAAAGACAGAAAAGAAGGAAGGAAAATGGAAAAGGAATGGGAGGAGGAGGGAGAGAGAGAGAGCGAGAGAGATGGTGGGGAGACAGAGAGGAAGAGAGGGTGTTACCACCAGCAGATCAGGGAGTGCCATCCCTGTCCACGCGATGGAGTGGGGTGGATGGGCTGTAGGCTAATGAGCTTGCACAGCTCCTGGAGAGGTGTGGCTTCACAGCAAGGGAGGGAGCATGCAAGCCAGCAACTGAGCCAGCAAACGAACAACAGTGAGCAGCAGGGAGCCCCCAGCAGTCTGGAGCCAAAGCAAAAAGTACAAGACCCAAAAGCTCCACTCAGAAAGTCCCACACTCAAAAAAGCCCCCAACAGCCAACTCTCCAAAAAGCCTCAACCTAAGCAGCCCCCACAGCTGGTAGTGCAGTTACATTTTATGTCCTCTAAGTCCTCGCAAATTCTGCCTGCTGGCAGGAGGCCATTGGCCCAGTCCAATCTTCCACTGCAAACCATTGGTGGAGACCTTTCACCATCTGATTGGAGAAGCCCCTCTAGAGGGTACAGTGTCTCCCCTGTGAGGTGTTGCCAGGTGAAATCCCCCCAGAGACAAGGGTTTTTCTAGTTGCCCCCTGCAGCTGGCACATGTGCACCCTTCCTCCACGTCTCTGACAACCAGTGTTGAAACAAATCAAAACTAAATTGGCTCCTTGCTCTTGTCAAAAGCCAGAGGTCTGCCTCCTTCTCCTAAGGATCAAAGTCTAGGAGCTTTCAAACTAACTATCTTTGGGGATTTGTGTTTTTGCTGCAAATATTGTTTTAAACCTTTGTGTTCTACTAATTGGTCTGTTGTCTTGATGTACTGTAAATACAAGCTCATTTTTTCTAGTTCTGTAGCTTTGCATAACTGAGAAAGCAAAAGACTCCTGGACATATCATTCACTTATTTGTGTACTAGTGCAAATCAAATAAAGAGGCAGAATCCTGACCAGCAGTAAATATTCATCACTCCACTGCAGTAAGGAGAACTGCAATGATTTAAATGAGCAAAGGATCTCTCCTGGTCTTTTCCTGTTAAAATGAAAGTTGCTGTATGTTAGAGAAGGAACTGCCATACATAAAAGGCAGGCAAATAATGTAGCTTTTCCATGGCTTGCTTGCAAGGCTTCATCAAGGTTATGCTGATATGATTTTGCTCCCTATTTCTCTCTGCCAGGTGACAGAGCTTCTATCTACCAAACCTGCTGAAACTTGATTCCAAATTTCTAATAGCTACAGGCTTGAAATTTTTAGGACTGAGAAATGAACCCCCATGATTACATCCAACAGTTTTGTGCTATGACTGCATGGAGAGTTGTGGTGCAGGGAAGGTTGCAGTAATTACTGAACAGAAGCAGTTAATGAAGTCTCTACTGGCTTCCCAGCTGGTGAAACAGTCACTTAGGTCATTATGTCACATCCCCCCTCTTGTTGTCATAGCAGCTGCAATCAGTCCCCTGAAAATTTTCCTTAAGTGCAAACATCATCTTTTTCCACTAAATGGAAATGCCATTAAATAGAAGTACATGATTGGTCTCTTGCTGCTACTGCTGCGTGATGGTACATTTTATGTCTGTTGATTTAGTACCTTTTCCAATTACCCCACTCCTCCTTCACATTGTTGTGCAGAGTGATGGAACCGGACAAGTGTATTGAGAAAGAGGAGAGGGTAGGCAACTTAGTCAGTACCACTTAATTCAGTTTCAACTCCAAGGACTTAAAGTAGATTTATAGCCATTGGAGATGATAGTCAATCGTTATTAGGAATAAAAGTGTTCCAAAATAAAATTTTACTTGTTCCTTCCTCATGTATGTGAGTAGCTGAGATCCTTGCAGTTCTCCTATACAACATGCTGATTGTTTTTTATGTACTCAATTTTTCACATTCTTTTTTTTCTTTCTGTTTTTGAGTCTTGCATTCTTGAACTGTGGTAATGGATCTGGTCAGCAAAATTTGTGCTAGTGTTTTCCTCTTTATGTTTTATCATTTTCGTTCTTTTATTTTGTACTTCGTGAATGCCAGTGTGATTTAGTTTGAATGGTGTCAACTGAAAACTAAGCTTTCGTGCTGTAGTCCCCACACACAGCTAATTACATACAGAGAATTTCTAGGGAATTTTTTTATTGCTAGTTCAAGTCGAGCAAGTTATTTAACACCTTTGGAAACTGACTTGAAGTAGAGATTATAAATATGTTAACTTTCTTTGAAACTATTTACAGTAAATTTTGCTCTATTTAGAATACTGAGTTTCAATTTTGTTCTTTTTTTTACATGGATCTTTAGATGAAGACAAATAATTTACACATATGAGGCAGACACCCTTAAGAAAACCTAAATGGAGATTTTCATTCAGGCCATGATTCTGTTGTTGGACTTGAATATGAAACTTTACTGAAGTAACAGGATTTTCCAAACAAGTGGTCTTCAGTTAGTTGCAGAATGAGAAGCTTTGTTGCATAGTGATAAAATATGCTCCATGATTAAACGAGAGTAATTGCTATTTTCCTCAAATGTCAAGTTGTTGCAATTGCAATTTTAACACTCTAGGAAGTGAGCAACGAATGGAAAGGCAAGGAGAAAAAGGATTCTCTGAAACTCATAGGTGCTATAATATGTAGGTGCCAATATATCGGTGCTCCAAGTGCAAAGTCTGTTTTTCTATCCTATTAAAATTGGCATTTTGCAGGATAGGATGTTTATGCTTGATGTGATATGAGTAGCAGAATACTAAGCCCATTTAGTTGATAGTGATTTACTCCCCCACTCCCAAATCTGTGATTATTACCAAATAAATATACTGTTAATAATCACTATTTGCCAAGGAATGTACTCTGAAAAAAGCATCTTCAGAATGTACAGACCTTATTTTGTGGTGCTGTACCACATTATATTAGCCTAGTGTAGGGACATGAGTTTTTCTCTCAACGGCTGGCCATTGATTTAAAGACAATACATGTTTTTCCCACCTTTAACATTATCATAAATTCAGAATTACAGCTCTTTCAGGCCAGATTATGTTCTAACTCTTATGAAGCCCTGGTAACCCAAAATATTATTTGGTCTGAAGTGGGTATTATTTTTTTTCCAAAACTATCACATAAGCAAATCTAAGAAATCTCTGTCAAAGCTGAGGAAAAAAAAAAACAAAACTTTTTTTCTTTTCCAAAATTTGGAATTTTAAAATACAAAGTGATAATTAAAGCTGCTTTCAATCTGAATGATCAATATAGGAGAGAAGTCATCTCTGAACTACTCAGTTCAGTATGAATACACTCCTTCCTCTGCAGAGAGCGATTGCTGTTAAGACCTTTTAAGGGAGCATGGATTTAACTGTCTCTGTGTGGCATCTGCAGCACCACTAGTATTGAGGCTGAAGGTCTTATACCATTGTTACAGAGATCCTTGAAGATACATATACCTTCTGCTACGCACTTGTAGGCTGGCAGATAGCTCCTGCTCCACCAAGAGGCCAAAATTGGTTTGTCCTGAAGTTTGCTCTGTTGCACAGACTCAGCAGTCACTATGGCCTGCTTACCTTTGGAGCTACTGAAATAACACTGTCTTTAGAAACACCTAAGGGATTTTTCCATCCAGAATCAGTGATGTGCCTTAAAAACCAAGGTGTCTGTTAGGAGATGTAGGGGAGATGCAGCATGTATTATTGCTTGGTTCAGTCTCCATGGTATCTGCAATGAAGTAACTTACAGTATTACTAAAAAACAAATTGTTTTTCACAGGTATTTAATTTAGTGGCTTTCAGAGGAAACAACCAAACGAAAGTATTTTTCCTTGGTTAATGTTTCAGTTTTAAGAGCCGTATGTCCTTTCTTAACTAAGACTGATACATGTTTTAGCCAGTGTCAGTGTTTTTGCTCAGAGCCTTCACCAAGGACCTTGTAAACACAGTGCAATAAATGGTCTGACTCCAGCCTTGGGTTTTTTCTCCTTTTATCACAGATTGACAGCAAGTGGATGTGAAGATTGGTGAACCTCTTAAAGACATAAATTTTAAATTTACGTAGTATTAAGACAAAACTCTCTTCTTTAGAAAAGTAGGAAGACAGCTTTGGGGAAATAGTATTACATTATACTGGTAACTACTTTTATGAGTGTTGGTAATTTATGTGAAGTAATACTGGTAACTGGCAAGATATTTCCAGTGCCATTTTTCGTATCTGAAGTGCTTAATGGTTTGGCTATACTTGCTTCAATGTGGAGGTTTAAAAGAAGGAGTTAAAAAAGAGTATTGATTTTAAAATGCGGAGTGTATTTGTGTGAGTAAATGCTTTTGCATCACAACCGGAGACCAGTTGCTAGAAAGGTGCCTCTGAGAAGAGCTGTCTGCTGGTACTCACTGGCAGATTGCCAGTGACAGGGAACTGTGAAGCATCACTTGGTTTCTATATACACCAGAAGTTTCTATATACACTTTAGTGATCAATCTGAAATTCAACTGCTTGCAACAATTATATCAGATGACATCATCTCACCAGCCGACCTCTGTTACAAGCTATAGAAATCAGCCAACCTGAAAAGAAAAAAGACCAGTGGTCATAATCCTAACATCTGCACCAGCAGCTTATGGAGTGGTTTAGTGTTACTGTATGGCATGGTTGACTTGCTGTATTGAATATTAATGAGAGGATTATTTACCAGGATTATCTTTTGCAGCTTTCTCACATGTTGTTCTTTATTTGTCAGAAACCCTTCCTATTTGTTCCACCTGGCAGGTGAGCCAAAGCAGCGTTAAGTTTTGCTAATTAAAGGTCAGATTTGATTTCTTGAGTTGAAGGTGGCAAATCCTGCCCTGTTCTTGATCTGCTCTCTGAAAAACAGGCAAAAATGTACAGAGTCTCTTTGTATCCTGATTTTAAGGTTATGCAGTGCTGCAGGGCAGGTTTTATTACTCAGACATTTGGAGTCCTGAATGGAATCCTAAAAAACTCTTAAAGTTCATTATATCTGATCCCATGCTGCTTAAAAAGTACATGAAGAGTGCATGCACTGGTGACAAAGTGTATTATGTGGAAATCTGCAGCAACACCCATGGAGTGACAGTGAATGAAGGGAGCTGGAAACTCAGTGCACTTCCATGAAGTGAACCACTTTTGCAATATTTCTAGAGCCATAGAGCTGTTCACATTCAACCTCCTGTTTATGAGACAGTGTACAGAAGAGGGAGAATTTTCTGATGATTAAAACTGAGTTGCTGAACAGTTAAGGGGGGGAATTTTGATGAAGCCTCTTCAAAAAAGAGGTTGTAATGCTCCTTTTCTATTGCTCATGCAAACCTGCTAGTGTTCATAGATGAAAAAGCAGCAAACCTCAGGGCATTTTCAGTTGGAGCTACCACTGATGTACTTAAGCTGTGAATCCACTTTGCTGTGTGGCATGTGCAATAATCATCTGTACAGGATTGCTGTGATTAAAAGAGCTAGCAAGTCTGTCTGCCTTTGCTTGTCTTTCTGTCAGCATGCAGATGAAGTGTTGATATTATTGGCAAAGAAAGGAATTTCTTAGGCCTCATTTTAAATATGCATGTGTGTATTTGTTTGACTTTATTGAAACAGAAAAGTAAATAAACTATGCAGCAATTGTACAAAAATTTAGGAGAATTTCAAATGATCAAGGGTAAAAGTCAGAGAAGACTTGGGATTTAAAGAAGATTCAAATAGAGGAGTTATAAAGGCATCATTCGCACTTAATTTCCTTGTTTAACTCTTTTATCCTCTTGGCTTTTTGAATTTCATAGGGAAACATAAGAAGTGATAAGTAGGAAAAGAGGAATGGGGAAAATTACATGTTTGGACATGGATATAAGTCTCCTCCAAGGGAAACACAGAACAAGGGTGTGGGCTTCCTGGCATATGCTTCCTCAAGTGTTATCTAGGTGTGCTCTGGGTCACCTCTGGGCTTGGATGATGCCTGAGGTCCCTTCCTGTCCAGGAAGGGAGAGAGAGCAGGCATCAGAGAAACTTCCTGAGAAGACCCAGTCACAGCTGTAGGGCTAAATCTGGATCCTCTGTGACTACAGAATTAAATAGAAGGGTAAAAGAAATGGTGTATAATTAGTCCCTATTGAAAACAATGGGATTATTGTCTTTTAAACACAAATATTTTGTGAATAAAATTTCCGGAGACAGCATGTTTTGAAGTTCCTTTAAAGTGAACTCTCCTAGGAGCTGAGAGACAGTCCACAGCATGCTTCTGTTCTGCTGAGTAGGACCTGCCCATATGTAGGTAAATATCTGATGAAAACCTGAGTGGACAAAGTGATGATCCCAGGGGTTCATACAGATTAAAAATTAAAATAGGATGCTTGAAAAAAATGATGCAAATCATATGAAAATTATGCAAATAAGAAAATTGTGAGTTGCTCTCTTGAGAAAGAAAACTCATAAATGCCTATTTCCTTTCCCAGCCATCTTTTGTCCGATACAAACTTAACTGAAATCAGAGGCAGTGGGTCTTCTTTTCTTTTTGGCTTTCGGAATAGACTCAGTGAGAGAAAATGTAGACAGAGCCTGCTGCTAGAAATGTGGATTTGACTTATAATTAGCTATCTCAGCCATGCTTCCCAATACTTGAAAGTCTTTTATGTGTGTTCCAAGCTCACTTTTTTACAGGAAAATAGCAATAGTTAATAGGAATAGTAGCTCAGCATTAATACAATCTATTCATCGTAGCACAGAATTATATCTGACTTAATGAATAAAAAATTTTCAGTCAGGTTAGCCATGTTTCTTTTTTAGTAAATCAACTAGCCTGAAATGCTTCTCTTTATGAACTGCCACAGAAATCAGTCCAGGCTGTTGAGTATTGCAGCCTTTGCATAGGGGAAGGATGAAAGATGATGTGTGTCCCCAAAGTATGCCTTATTCACCTAATATATATAGAAGAGACAATGTAGAGGAAGATCACAAGAGCTGACAGTTTTTTTAGAGCCTCTGAACTCTCAGGGAGGTCTGTCTGCTCAGCACATCTTGTAGCTGTGGCAAAAGGTGGAAACATACAGAATCATAGAGTGGTTAAGTGTGGAAAAGACCTCTGGAGGCCATCTTGTTCAATTCCCCTGCTCAAGCATACCCACCTATACCAGGATTGCCTAGGACCATGTCCAGATGACTTTTTAATATCTTTAAGGATGAAGGCTCCAAAAGCTCCTGAGCAACTTGTGCCAGTACTTGGACAACCTCACGGTAAGAAAACAGCAGGTGTTTCTTTATGTTCAGAGGGAACCTCCTGTTTTTCAGCTTGTGCATATTGCCTTTGGTCCTGTCACTGGACACCATTGAAAAGAGCCCTGTCCTCTCTTCATCCCCATCCTACAGGTATACTACACACTTATGAGATCCACCTAATCTTTCTCTTCTCCAGGCCAAACAGTCTCAGCTCTTTGACTTTCCTTATCCATGAGGTGCTTTAATTATCTTTGTCGGCTTTTACTAGACTCTCTCCAGTGTCTCCATCTCTCTCTTGCGCTAGGCAGTGCAGAACTAGACCCAGCACTCCAGGTGTGACCTGATCAGTGCTGCATAGTAGGGAAGTATCACCTCCATTGACCTGCTGGCAACACTCCTAATGAAGCCCAGGATGCTGTTAACTGCCTTTGCTGTTAAGGGAAGTTACTGGCTCATGTTCAAGCCCAGTTAGCCATCTTACCTATCAGTGAAGCCAAGCTTTGCACTTGGGCATGACACTGCTGTGATATCTTCTCTCCTTTATGAACCTCTAAGCCAGGGAAGAGAGAAATTATGGCACTGCACAGTGTACTAGTTCCCTTCAGGTGTCCCAGCTGGAAAATGTATTTTCAGGCTGCACTCCTGTAGCTCCTCTCCAGACTTGAAACTTAACATGGTATTGGGTTATGCAGTGGAAACAGGGCTGCTGGACAGAAAGTGTGCACATCTATGCTGTAACTGCTGTTGAGAGACTCAATCTAATACTGCATGACATCTTATGTTCTGTTTTGTGACACATATGGGGCAGAATCAGAGCAGTTGAAAACAATCCAGGGCAATAAGGAGTAAATGGCAAATGCAAAGTACTGTGGTTAGGTTTTTTATCCTTTGAGTATTCCTGTCACTGCCAACGTGACCTGAGATACCTTTATGGATACAAAGGCTCAAACCTCAAAACCATTGAAGTTCACTACAGTGCTTACGAAGAGCTTTGTGTCAAATCTTAGGAATAACATATGAAAAATTTTATTAAACCTTACTGATATCTCCTTTATCACTTTGCTTCACAAAAAAAGATTAAAAACTAAAGGTATGGCTTGGGATTTGGAATAACTGACCCAAATTTGAATAAAAAGGAGGAATGTATTTAGTAATGGAACACCAACTGACCATGACTGTGACCATATGAATTATTAGAAAGATATGATAGAATACATAGAAATGAGGATAAAGATAGGATATCCTAGTCATAATATATGCAGTTTCATGGTGATTTGTAATCACTTAGCAGGGAAAAATCCTCTTTTCGTTATTAAATGGCAGGGACCATTTGCCATCGTTGTGGGCACTGCAGCTCGAAACATTAAAATAATTTACATCTATGGTGCAGTATTTCGCACAGTCACAGGAGGGCATTCTGAGCCTCCAGCTCACCTATAATCATCTTTCACAGGGTACAATAAAATGGGGGGAAGCATTTCTGCAAATGTTTAAGTTTATTCACAAGGATTTGAAATTAAAGTTGTTGAGGACTATACCTAGTGTAGGTAGCTTCAGCTGTAGTGCAAGCTGCAGGTTGTGCTCTGGATGGCAGGAAATAGCAGGAGTCCCAGGCAATAAGCCTGGGCACACAACACCCGGAACAGAACATTTGCACAACAAAGGGCATAGGGACTTGGTGCTAGCCAGGTGACTGGCCACAAAGAGCATATGGCCCAGCAGCAAGGCTCCAGACAATTGAGCACATAGTCTGTAAAGCTGTAAAAGCCATGGGATTGCTTGGTTCAGGATCCCTCCTCCTCAGCACCCAGCTCAAGTTGGTTTTGTGTGTCTGCACCAGATCAAATTATTTTAAGGATCCAGATGTCTGATACTGCTATGGGAAACCTGTAAGGAAATTTTGTCTGACTTCATGAGAGTGGTGTGTGTAGGGAGTCAAGTAGGGCAGCTGCCAGCTTATCAGAGCCGGCTTCTGTGAAGGGGTTTTGGTCCCAGCTGTGAAAGGCTTGGGTGGTGGGAGTGTGATTGTCAGACTGAATCCTGGATGGTCAGACAGGAAAGTTTCCTTGCAAAAACTGTGGGATGTTTTGTGGGTTTGGCTGAACTTGGTTCAGAGAGATTAATCTCTTCATACAGGTAACAAGTGACAGGATGAGAGAAAATGGCCTTAAGTTGTGCCAGGGAATATTTGCATTAAATAGTAGGAAAAATTTCTTTACTGAAAAGATGGTCAGGCATTGGAACAGGCTGCTTAGGGAAATGGTGGAATTACCATCTCTGGAAGTGGTGGAAAAACATGTAGATGTGGTACCTGGGGACATGGTTTAGTGGTGTACATGGCAATGCTTGGTTAATGGTTGGACTCGATGGTCGTTTCCAGCCTTCTGTGATGGAGAACATCACCATTGTGAGCAAGTGATGTATATTTCGGGTAAAACACAGATTGAGTTAACTGATGTTCTGTTATGTAACCCAGATCTAGTTGCTTTTCTGAATGTTTCATTTTACTACCTGCAAGGGCTGTGATGGACTGGGTACACTGTAGTAAACCAGGGACAAGTAATAGAATCAGGAGCACACCCAGCAAAGATAAGCATGCAGGGAGCAGAACTTCTAGTCTTGACACATGCAGCACACCTGAGAAGAGGGTCAAGAAGTTAACATCTATACAGACTCTCAGTATGTTTTCGAGCTGTCATGCATCAGGAATATTATGGGGAGAACAGAGATTTTTTTCACATTAGCAGGAAGAGAATGTCTAATGGAGAGGAAATATGCAATTTACTGTAATCAGTAAAGTTACCTACAAAAACTAACCAGCCCACACTAGAGGCATTACAGAAACTGGAAGAGGGAATGCTCTAGCTGATGCAGCTGCAAAGGCTGCAGCCAGGCAGTCTCTGATGCAATGTAATGTTGAGTCTAATGGTTGGCCAGAGTGAATGGCTAAATTTGAGACACCAGAAGATTATGTATGAGAAGGACTGCTCAACAGAAAATCTGGGAGGCAAATGGGGGAAAATGGGAAAAGTGGGAGTCCACTCAAAATAATGATGGAATACGGTCAATTGGAGCAAAACAAGTTCTGCCAAAGAAATATTTAATCGCCATGGCTAGGTGATTTCATGAGAAAGCCTGTGGAGGGATGGAAGCAATAGCTAACCAAGTACAGAAAGTATGGGTGGCTCCATGAATTTTTGCTGCTGCAAAATGGATCACAAATAACTGCCCAACTTGCCAAAAATTCTCCAGTATCAGGCTGAGCTCTGAGACCACAGGCTTACTCGGTAGTGATAGTAGATCACCTGTCAGGCTGGGCACAAGCCTTTCCAAAAAGAAGGGTTAACACAGGAGTAGTAAAAACCTTGCTAAAGAACGTTATAGCTGAATATGGGAATACCAACCTTGCTAAAGAAAGTTATATCTGAATATGGGATACCAGAGTAACTTGAATTAATGAGACAGAGGTGCTCATTTTACAGCAAATATGATCAACAAACTGTGTCTTTGGAGACTGAGAGGAAATTACATATGCCATATTACTCCCGGTGTTCATGAAACAGAGAGAACAAATACAATTTAATACAAAAATTAAAAGAAAAATTAGTAAAAGTATCTGCATCCACTAATCTGAAATGGTCAGACACCTTAAACTTGGTTCTGTGGGATGTACAAAATGCTCTGTGGTGACCTGTAGGATTCCCAGTGTAAAATCTCTTGGGAGGCACTTAGCTATGCCTTATATCCCAGATAAGACCAATTTATTGGCTAGAGATGATCACTGGATTCAGTATGTTCTATATATGAAGAAAGGATTTGAAGAGCAGAGAAGGTATGCACAATGATATCATAGAATTCCTTGAGCTGGAAAGGACCCACTAGAATCTTCAAAGTCCAACTCCTGGCCCTGCACAGGACAGTCCCAAGAACCACACCATGTGTCTGAGAGCATTCTTGCACTCTGGCAGGCTTGGTGCTGTGACCACTTCCCTGGGGAGCTTCTTCCTGTACCCAGCCACCCTCTGGGTGAGAAACCTTTTCCTGTTAGCTAACCTAAACCTCCACCTCATACCATTCCCTCAGGTCCTGTCACTGGTAACCAGAGAGATCAGTGCTTGCCCCTCTGTTTTGTGTTGTGAGGAAGTTGTAGACAACTATGAGATCTCCCTCCTTCTTCTAGGCTGAATAAGCCAAGTTACCTCAGCTGCTCCTCATATGGCTTCCCCTCTACACTCTTCACCATCTTAGTAGTGGTGTGGTACCAGCCCACCCGAAACACAGGTACATAATGTACAGTCCAGAAGGGAAGTTTTAAATAAGATGGTGTCTAGAAAACCCAAATTAGAACTCAAATAAGAGGAAAAGAAGGATAGTTGTAATAGAAGACTCCCTTCTAAGGGGAACAGAGGGCCTGATACGCAGACTGGACCCAACTCACAGGGAAGTCTGCTGTCTCCCAGCAGGCAAGGTTAAGGGACATTACCGAAAAACTCTCCGGTCTAGTAAGACCCTCTGATTACTATCCGTTATTGGTTGTTCAAGCCAGCAGTAATGAAATAACAAAGAGAAGCCTGAGGGCAATTAAAAGAGACTTCAGGGCCTTGGGATGATGAGTTGAGGAATCAAGAGCACAGGCAGTGATTTCCTTGATCCTTCTGGTAACAAAAAATAATATTGATAAGAATGCATCGGGTCAACGTGTGGCTCTGAGCCTAGTGTAATTGGAAAAATTTTGGGGTTTCTGACCATGGGATGATCTAGTCAACACCTGATCTACTGCCACCTGATGGGATGCACCTTTCTCAGAAGGGAACATGAGTTCTAGCCCAGGAGCTAGTAGATCTTGTTGGTAGAGCTTTAAACAACCTTCAAAGGGGGAAAGGGAAAATACCAGGCTTGGCAGTGATGAGCAATGGGATGGTGTGCCAAAAACTTGAAGAAATAGGATCCCTCAATCTGCTCCATGACGTGTTGGCTACAATGTACCATTCCTGAAATATTTCTACACTAATGCACACACCATGAGGAACAAACAGGAGGCTTTGGCCCAGTCCCAGAGGTTTGATATCACTGGCATAAGTGAAACCTGCTGGGATAAGTCCTGAAATAGAAGAGTTAGAATGTATGGAGTTCACAGTTGGCAATGGCACAGTTGAGAGTATCTGAATAAGAATCAAGATATAAAAAAATAATGTGATTGTCATTGTGGGAATCTACTATAGACCTCCTAGCTAAGATGATGATATTGATGAATTTTCTTTGATGAACTAAGGGACACTTTCAAGTCAACTGCCCTTGTCTTTATGGTGGACTTCTACTTGGCCTTAATCAACTGGGAGCTTCACACAACTGGTTCAGTCTGGGCCAGAAGATTGCTAGAAGCCTGGATGACCATTTTATGGAACAGGTCCTAAGGGAGCTGACTCAGAAAGATGCCCTCTTTGATCTGATGTTTGTCAACAGAAAGCATCTAATGAGCAAAGTGATGATTGCCATCTGTCTTGGCCACTGTGACCACAAAGTGATTGAAATCTCTGTTGACAGGAGGAAAAGTGCCAGTAAAACTTCAACTTGACATGAGGAGAGCAGACTTTGGACTGCTCAGGGAATTAGTAAGTAAAATCCCTTGGGAAAATGTTTTTGCAGTTGCTGAGGCTAAAGTAACACTGCTCGTTACTTTAAAACATCATCTCCTAAGAGTATAGGAGTAGGCAATTCCTGAATACTGGAAGTCAAGCAGGCAAAGACAGAAGTCTGTCTTGGCTGAACAGAGATCTTGTCTTGGAAATAAGGCAAAGAAAGGAAAGTGTATGTCCAATGGAAACAAGGTCAGGTGACATGGGAATAATACAGAGATACTGCTTGCTGCTGTAGGGAGAAAATTTGTGTGACCAAAGCTCAATTGGAGCTGAAGCTGGCCAGCAAGTGTGGGACAATAAAAAAAGTTTTAAAAAATATATTAATGGCAAAAGCAGTGTAGAAATAACATTCACCCAATGTAGGATGAAGATAGTCACCTCACAGTGACATAGAAAAGGCAGAGGTATTTAATGCATTCTTTGCCTCTGTCTTCAACATGGATGGTGAACCAAGGGGGTCTCCATACCCTGAGCTGGAGGACCATGACTGTGAGGATGATCAGCTCCCAGTTGAACCTGAATTTGTGTGGAATCTGCTGCTTCAGTTGGATCCCTAAAAATCTATGGGGCCTTCACCCAAGAATCCTCAAAGGTCTAGCTGATGTCATTGCAAAACTTCTTTCCATGATTTTTGAGCACTCTTAGAAATCTGGAGAGATCCCAGCTGATTGGAAGCTGGTGAATTTTGTCCCGATTTTCAAAAAGGGCAAGAAGAAGGACCCTGGAAACTACAGGCCTGCCAGTCTCACTGCAGTGCCTAGTAAAATAATGTAAGAGATTATTCTGAGAAGTATTGAAAAACTGGAGGAAATGCAGTCATTGGTCACAGCCAAGCATTGTTTTATGAGTGAAAATTCCTGCTTGTTGAATATGATTTCCTTCTACGACAGGGTAACCCACTTAGTTCATCGTGGAAAACCAGTGGGTGTAATCTTTTTGGATTTCAGCAAAGATTTTGATACTGTCTCGCACAGGATCCTTCTGGACAAAATGTCCAGTGTACAACTGAGTAATCATGTTACACAATGCATGAAAAACTGGCTCACAGGTCAGACACAAAGCGTTACAGGGAATGGGGTAAAATCAGACTAGTGACCTCTCTCTAGTGGGGTTTTGCAGGGCTCAGTCCTCAGCCCAGTTCTCCTCATTGAGGACTTGGATGCAGGACTTGAGAGAATATTAAGTGAGTTTGCTGATGACCCTAAACTGGGAGGAGGTATTTACTCCCTTGTGGGCAGAGAGGCCCTGACAAATTAAGAGACCTTGACAAATTAAAGGGCTGAGCAATCATCAACCATATAAAGTTTAACCAGTAAAGTGCCAGATTCTGCACCTGGGACATGGTGTAAGGCCCCCAAATCTGGCTTAATGAGCCTCTTAAAAGGCCTTATTTTTTTTAAGTACTCAGAGTTAGATGTGTGGGAGATATACCAACAAGATATTCTCAAGAGGTCAAAACAAAAAAACTTTACTGGAAACTTCAGAAAATCAGAGAACTGGCAAAAGTTTAGCACAACATTCAATCAACATAAAACGTTTCACCAAGCAGTAACTTAGCCCATTTGACTTAGGAAACTCCAAGCCTATCTGATTTTAATTTACTAAAAAGTCTGAGAACAGGGAATTAGAAGAAGAAGAAAGAGGAAGGAAGGAAGGAAGGAAGGAAGGAAGGAAGGAAGGAAGGAAGGAAGGAAG
>VZTJ01006090.1:21989-45035 GCA_013397795.1 Orthonyx spaldingii | reverse complement strand
TATATATATATATATATGTAATACAAGGCAAACAAACAACAGTGGCAGCAACAACAAACAAAAACAGAAACCCAGTAACAGCCTTCTCTTAGCTGTCAAGCATTTTCCCCTTTGGTATATTTATGGTCACAGCCAGCAGGGGTGCTGGTGGCTCCCGGACAGGCAGGGCAGGTGTGATGATTCCCCCATGGCTGCAGGGGGCACTGTAGCACGAGCTCATCTGCCTCGCCACGTGGTTAATGGCTGATGCACGAGTGGAAGAGATAGATAAGGGGCTTCCTTTATAACCTCACAGCAGCAGCTGCTCCCAGTGCCCCTCCAGATGGCAAAATGGGCTGTATCAGGAACCTTGGAGCAGTGACTGGGATGGCAGAGGTGGCACACCTGCGTTAGCAAAGGAAACGTAGCAGAAACGCCACAGTTGTAGCAGGAGCCACAGGGTGTGGCAGCAGGCTTGGGGTGTGGGGTTGCAGTATAGCAAAAACCCTGGAGCAGTGGCAGAAAAGACAGTGGGGCTAGGCAGTGACAGCCAGGTTCCCAAACACAGCTGGGAGAGGCTCCCTCAGAGGTGGGGGAGGGGGTTCAGGGTCCCAGCTTTTTCCCTGAGGCACCTGAGTAGATGGTGAGGGTCCTTTCCTGTGAGGTAGGGTGTTAATAAGGTCCCAATCCAACAGCTGCTCTTACAAACAGAGCTTCACTGTCGGTAGGAAAAGACAGCAGGAGACAGAACTCTGCAGTAGTGGCAAATTCTTCCCACAGCAGCTGCAACGTGTCTCCCCTTCGATCCTGAGAGCAAGAGAGAGAGGAGCTGAGCTCAGCCCCTAGCCAAAATCTTGATGTATCTCTCCATTCCCAAGAGAATGCCCCTCAGCTACAAGAGTGCAGCCAACTGCACCCATTCCCCCACCTTGGCTATTTCTTTTGTCTCTTACATATTGGTTGTTATTGTCTCTTAGCAACAAATGGGACAAAATTCCCTGAAAGAAAGAAAAAAAAAAAAAGGAAAAATTCTAACCTCCAACAAGAGTGCATTGCAATTACTGTCTAAATAAAAATAAAAATGCTGCAGTGGTTTTATTTGGTTTGTTAGCTTGATATTATGGTGCTAATTGGGGCTTAGGAGGCAGTAGCATCTTTTATACAATGGGTTGTGTGTTGGGTTCATTGGGGTCTTCTGTGTGTCATGATACCAGTGATTGCCTGGTAGGCATGGGCCTTCCTTGTTTCTTCTTGTCTTGGTTTGAAAAGACAGGTGTCCGCTAAGGACGGCAGGAGCCTTTCTTGGAATGGAAAATGTAACCCCTTTCTCTCTGAATTATTATAATGTTGAAATTAAGGGGCTTTCAGGCAATGGTATGAGAAAAGGAATAACGGTTTTTTATTAGTATGTATAACAAGGCAGGTGTTATAAATGACCAAAAATTAAAGTTGACTTTCACATATTTAAAATCATTAATGAGTTGATTGGTTAGTTACTTCTGTTGTATGTAATAAGTTAATAGTATATGATAAAGTTGTCATGTTATAATTACTCTGGCAGGGGTTTTCCATTATTTTACTTAACTAATAAAAGTTCAATAAATATAATAAGAAGATAGGGACAAAATGGCCACCGAAGATCGACAGCAACCTTCCAGAAAGTTCCCTGTAAAGTATCAATCAGGACGCCAGTCAGGGTAAGGTCCCTCCCAATCTCACAACCAGGCATGCCTCATGGGGCGGGGCCAGGCCAGGCCGCCCTGGATGGGCGGACCAAGGGGTGGGCCGGGAACCTCAGAACCTGTAATTGGATGAGTGTATCCAGGCCTCTTGATTGACACTAGGAGGGTATAAAAGTGGCTGCACAGGCTCTGGGGGGTGTGCCCCCCGCCAGACCAGCTATGCACCCAGCGCTGTGTCTTTGTATTGTGGGTATCCTAATTGGTTTCTTTTGTTTGTCAATGAATCGTTAAACTTTGCTATGTGAAGCATCATTCTTCACAGCAGACAAACAACAACAGTGGTAACCACAACAAACAAGAACAAGAAAACCCAATAAACAGTCTCTTCCTGCTCTCTTAGCAATTCCCCTTTGGTGTAGTTATAGCTGCAGCCGGCAGGGGCGCTGGCAGGCTCCCGGTGGGCAGGGCAGGTGTGATGACTCCCCTTCGATTGCAGGGAGTGCTGTGGTGTGAGTTTTGGCTGGTTTCTTTTATGTGGTGAAGGAGGACACAGTTGGCAGGAAGGGATGGAGATTTTTTTTTTTATGAACCCCTAGGGGTGGTTGGTTTTGGTTTCTTCTTTGGATAGCAAAAAGAGTTGTAGCAGAAAACCTTGGAAGTAGCAAGATTGGAAGGGCAGGGGCAAGCAAACTCCCAGAGTGGTAGATGAGATGTGTCAGGAACTCATGGCTGGCTGTACACCAGGCATCCGGGAAGGGCAGGGGGTGAAAAGGCTACAGGGTAGCAAAAACACCCTGAAGCTGTAGCAGAGGTGGTGCAGGAGCTGGCAGGGCAGCCTGGCTGCCGAACCTGTGCCAAGAGAGGTTGGCTCCCTGGGAGGGGGAGGGGACTCAGGGATCTCAGGATTTTTTTCCCTGAGCACCGCAGCAGATGGTGGAGGGTCTTTTGTTTGGTGAAGTAGGGTGGTAAATAGGTCCCTGTGCAACAGCCGCTCTTATGAGTAGAGCTCCGCTCATGGTAGAAGTAAGCAGCTGGAGACAGAAACCCGCAGTGGTGGCAAATCCTCCCCAGAACGACTGCAGCCTCTCTCTCCCCTCTGAATGCCGAGAAGCGAAAAGAGAAGGAGCAGTAGCCCCAGCCCCCTTTTCCCAGCTCAGTTCTCCTGGTATCTCTGCCCCTTCCAAGAGGGAATCTCCATAAGGGAGTAGCTAGCCGCACCCTTTCCCGAGCAGTTTCTTTTGTCTTTCTTAAGTACACAGTTGTTACTGAACCTTAGCAACATATGGGCAAAAAATTCTTTAAGAGAAGAAAAACAAAAGAAAGAATCCTAAACCCCAACACTTATTTAACAGACATTAGGGTAAGATCTTGCTGCCCTGGTGCCTTTTGGGGAAAGAAAAGTGTTTTACAAGTTGTCCAGTTTAGTGTGCCTTAATTATGAATCTGGTGACTCAGTCTTGGAGTAGGGATAGGAGTGGTGTTGGGCTCAAGTGAACAAAGTTTTACAGGAAGAAGAACTAAGCCTTGTTTTTGAATATGACTATAGACTGCAAAAAGCTGTGAAATGCATCAATTCCCTTACTGCATCTGATCCACTGCTGTTTAAAACAGTATATGGCAACACTATTCCTTTCATTCACAGTTAAGAAAATGTCTCTCCAATGTTAAAATGAGTCACACTTTCTTGTGATTTCCTGTCTTTTAAATTACTACATATGAACAGCATGAAATCCCAGTTGCCACATCTTGTATTAGATCTTGTTTTCTACTGTGCAATTATCTTCTGTAGCTTGGAAAATTAAGAAGAGATCAATATTTGATTTTGTCAACATCTGTGTGGTAAATGCGTATTGTAATGTTGGCTTTTTGCAAATAAAATGAATGCTATGTGTAGCTTTATTATAAGAATATAGGTTTTTTGTAATAATAACTAGTGCTTTTATTTCTGTTAAACTTAGACATAGCAGTAGGGTAGCTGATACAGTTATGCTTGTGGCAACTGAACTGTCTACTTGGTTGTATAACATCCAATGAATGTGTGATGAAGACTCCTGTCAACTATTGTCAGCTCCTGTCTGTAAAAACCGCGGACCAAAGCCCAGACCGGAGGCGATAATAAAAACGGACTAAAACCACAGCGAAGAAATACTCATGCTCTAAAAAGGCGGACCCAAGGAGGAGCCATGCTAAACAGTTCCTGGAAAATGGAAATTAGTTGGGGGGGGGGATGAATATGCATAATTGTTAATGAATATGCATCAGGCTGATGCAATCGGAAATGTAAAGGATGTCCCGGCAATAACAGGTGTGCTCTTGGCCGAGTGCCAAGCACCCTAGTGCTAGCACTTTTGCTTTATTTTATTTGTCCCCTATTGTCTTTTATTAAACTTTTAAATTCTAACAGGAGAGTGAACTGCGTTTTTCACAATCTAGATATGAGCTGCAAGCACATTGAAACATAAAAGAAAGAATGTGGCTATTTCAATGCTTTCAGGTATACCTTTCCTGCAGTAATAATCCATGTAAAGCAAAAACCAAGTGAAATCAGCTGTCTTTACATCACAAATACATGACCTTTTCATAATTTAGAAGTGTTCTGATGGTCTTGATTTTTTTGTATAATTATGTCACTATCTCTTTTCTGAAAGAGATCATAGTATATACTTGTTTGCAATAATGCACTGAGTTAGCAGTTACAAGTAATTTTGTGTCCTGACTGGTTATACTACTGCAGTGCTTACAATACAGATTTTTAAATCCCTTCTCACTGGCATTTATTCTATTTGTCTATTAAAGACAGTAGAGTTCCAAGTTTGAATTACATTTGAAAATAAGTGGAATTGTTGGTGTTTATCCCTTTTTGAAAAGGGAAAAAATGTACTTGGAGACATAGAAGTGATTAGCTTCTTGATCCACTCTTAATGCAACCAATCTGACACATCATTTTCTTTGCACAAAAATGCAAGTTCACTACTACATGAGCTCTGATCATTGTACATTTCAGCCGATGTGCAAGGCTGCGAATGGATGCCCAGGAATATTCATATGGACTTCTCCGGGCTGTGTGATTTGGATATTGGCTGGAGATATCAGTGGTTACCAACACTGAAGTCCGTAACTCTCTTCCTAAATCTGCTTTTTGATCTGCTGGGTGTCTGTAATGAGCAGTAGTGCAGTATTGATAAGAATTAACAGCAATAATTAATGAGCTGTTAAGGAGCCTGTATAAGAACTTTATAGGCTGCTTTAACTTCTATGTACTAGTCCTTGGAAGCACTACCCAAGCAGGCATTTTGATAATGCTGGGCTGGCACTCACCAGGGGGAGCAGAGAAACAACAAACAGTTTTGAGTGCTGTTCTGCAAAAAACCACCTAGAAGTTTGTGCAAGCTCTTTATGTTAGATGATACAAGAGAAACTGCTGCTTTTGTCGCCAGACTACCGCCTGCATAATTCAAGGATTCACAAGTAGGTGGCATTGCTTCAGCGTAAAATGTCACATGCCCAAAATGTCATGATTTCTCCTAGACTTGTTTTGACGTATAGGTGTTATTTTGAGTCTGGAGACCTGGAACGCTGCATTAAGATATATGACTGTAGTGGTACTTATGGGATATAATGACTGTGCTGGATCTTGTGACAGGAGATACCATGGTACAAGCTGAGACATCCAGGGCAGAATGAATATGCTCATCTGTAAGAAACCAAACAATGTTCAGGAAGCCTCCCTGTCCTTGGTCCAGGGCCTGCACTGACAGGTAAAGTTGGTCTGGAATCTCAGAGCAGTTCAGTTGGCTCTGTCTAGCACTTGGGGCCTTGAGGTGGCAGTGTTAGTGATAAATCAGGGTAGCAGGTAGCAGGTGAGGCAAAGACCCTCTGTCTCCTACTAGATAAGCCTTATTGGATACCTATGCACCTATGCTGTACAAGAAAGTGATGCATATTGTCTGTTACCAAGGCCTAAGACCTGGGAATCAGAAAGGCAGATTCAGTTCCTTTGGGGTCAGATTGTTTTTCATCTCAAGGCTTGCATGTGTTCTTAATTTCTGTTACCTTTCAAAAGTCTTCCAGTTTTTAACTTGAGGCTTGTAACACCCCTGCTTACCTTAATAGTTACTTTTCCTGTGTCAGCTGCAAAGTTTATTTTTCCAAGAACAGTTTGTTTTGCATTTCTTATCAGCTTCTGTTCTGCTTTATGGTTTTAAATCTCATTGGCAGCTAATCTTTCCGTATTTCTGATTTGGTTGTGGGTGATGTAAACTCTTGCTCCTGCCAGATTCTGGCCACTTGATCTACAGCATAGAGGTCATACTGCAGTGCTCCAAATGTGAAAATTTCAGTCATAACACCATGTGCTGGGAGTCAGCCCATGAGCCTCAAACATGTGGCTATACCAATGCATGCAGCATGAACAAAAACCAAGGAGCTTGAAGTCATCATGCTGCCAGAAAGCATGACTTCATTGCCATTACTGAAATTTGGTGGGATGAATCCTGTGACTGGAGCACGGCTGCAGGATGTTCAGAAGGGACTGGAGAGGAAGGAGGAGCAAAGGGATTACCATCTACATCAAGAGATGGAATGTAAAGAGCTCTCTCTGAGGAATAGTCATGAGCTGGTCTAAAGCGTATGGGTAAAAATAAGAGACTGAGTCAACAAAGCGAACATGGTGATTAGTGTCTATTACAGCCCACCTGATCCAGGGGATCCTACTGATGGAGCCTTCTTGCTCCAGCTACAGGAGACATCGTACTCGCAGGCTCTCATCCTTCTGAGGGACTTCAATCACTCTGATATCTGCTGGAAAAATAGCACAGGAAACCCCTGGAATGCATGGAGGATAACTTCTGAAGTCAGGTAATAGACAGTCCTACCAGAGGGATTATGATACTGTACCTGATAGCCATCGATGTAAGTGAGTTATTGGGGATGTCAAGATTGGAGTCACTGGGCTGCAGTGATCATGTACTGGTCAGGTTTGCAGTCCTGAGGGATACGGGTCAGGCAAAGAGTTAAGTCAGGACCCTGGAATTTAGGAAAGCAAACTTTACAGCTCTTCAAGGAGTTAGTCAATAGGACCACCTGGGAAACTGCCCTCAGGGAAAACGGAGCGGAACAGAGTTGGCAGATCTTTTAAGGGTGCCTCCATAGAGTTTAAGAGCTCTTGATCACTAAGTGCAAGAAATAGGGCAAGGAAGGCAAGAGACCAGCATGGCTGAGTCAGGACCTGCTGGTCAAATTAAACAGCAAGAAGCATATCCACAAGCAGGGAAAGCAAGGACAGGTATCCTGGGGAGAGTACAGGGATACAGCCCAGTTTTGTAAGGATGAGGTGAGGAAGGTCAAAGGTGAAGCTGGACCTGAACTTGAATTTAGTTATCTCCACCATGAGAGATTAATAGTCTCTACATACTAATGCCAAACTGGTATGCCTCACAATTCCTGTTGCCATAACTTTTAGCCTGGTTTCCTAAGGAAAACTATCTTTTTCCTAAGGAAATTTCTGTATGTATATCTCATTAGGTTTTTAGACACAGCTGAACGTGGTCAGTAGCTTAACAGAATGGTAGACATCTCAAAGGTCATATGCCACAACCTCCTCCACTCCTGTCGTATGGTTATACCCAACACGGTCTTCTTGTGTGCTTGCAGAGTTCCTGGCTTTTCTCATGTGAAGTGACTCTAATGAAGTGTCTTGTAATGGGAAGGAGCAGCTGAGTTTTCAGGCAAATAACACTGAAAATGGGCTGGAGGGTACCTGGCCTATTCTTCCAGTGATCTGCACTTGAAGGGCACTTAGGAGGAAGGGATGTGGGTTCTGGAACAGATATATTGTCCTGATGTCTGTGCATGTCCTATGTACCCTAAGCTCCTTGCCCTGTTACTAAATCAAGACTGTCACATTATATATTTCATTCCCAGTGAGAAAATGGGATAGCAGCTTTCTTACTCTTGGCAGTCAGAGAGTGTGATGAGTGGAGATAAAAGTCTTTTGCTGAAGCTTTGTTTTGAGTTCTTTAAATTGTGTAAGCAAGAAACATTAAAAAGGCACACAAAGGCAATTCCTGTACAGTTTAATCCACTTTTGAAGGGCTGTCTGATGGCAACAAAGTTAAGTAGTATGTTATACTGTGATGTTTTCCTTAAGTATATGGTAAAACATCCTCCAGATCCAATCCAATAATGAACAGATTTAGTTTGATTTTGAGACCACAAAACCTGCAAGTAAGAATTCAGGGATATTTTGAAGTGAAAAAGGTAGCATATCTTGGAAAGGAGAGTTCATGGAGAGTACCCACTGTTTTTACTCTGATGAGGAACTGTGGGCTTAAGTCAGACTTAAGCCTGCTTTTCTCTCTAGTGTCATCAGGAGGAAATTTTGCTTCTTTCAAGGTAGTATTGTAAGTTGAAACCTATGAACACACTGCACCAACTCAGCCAGATGGGAGGCCTGGAAGTATACTGAGGGACAAAATTTAGCTGCTGCAAGAAGCATTAGAAGCTGGCAGTGATGTTTGTCATGAACAGGTTCAGTGACAAACCAGGTGTGTTGGGCTCAACTCCAAGAAAATGCAAAACTCATGACTGAATATTAAGCCAAAAGGGCAGGGGATTGGGGTGAGGGGGAAGAAGAAAGAAAAAGAAACTCAGTTTAGAGGAAAGCACGTATTTTCCCCTCTTATGTAAAATATAGGAAGTATTTCAAGTGTTTTGCTGTTGTCATTACCATTTTGATACAAGTAGTTCATGCTGCTATAGAAGAATTGCAGTTAACACTGTTGACAGTATCTGCGTAATTCCCATTGTAGGAGGCACTGCATTCCCATATCTCTGTTGGCTTGCAGTTGCCTCAGTCCGTAGCAAGGAAGGGGGAATGCAACACACTAAGTATGGAGATGGGTGATTTTGAGGCTGAAGATCACACCCACCTCCTCTTTTCATGTATTGGTCTGTAATTACTTTGCTGTGGGTCTACAAAAGCTGTGGACAAGAGGACTCAGTGACAAAAAAGTGATAGCTCTGGTAAGCTAGACTTCTATGCAGTGTCTAATTTTAGTATTTATCTGATCAGTGTGTAACTGAAAGTGTTGTCAAATGACAGCTGAAACCCTAAAAACATGCACTGTGACCATATTTTAATCATTAGTTACAAATAGCCATGGGAACAGGAATCTAGGATGTCTGTTTTTGTTCTGTTGTTCAGTTCAAGAATGAAATCAGAAATAACTTTAAGTGAGAGCCAAATGGTAGTCCAAGTCTGTAGGTGAAAATACTTTCAGGGACAGACACCTTGATCTTGTCTGTCCACGAAGCTAGCATGGCCTGGTTTGGAGACAAAATTTAGGAGGAAACTTCTCCCCCTGCCAGAAATGCAGGCCTGGCAAGCAGGCCCTGGCTGCCCTTCCCCCACACGCTTCGGAAAGAATTTCTTGGAGGAAAGTGAAAAAACCCTGTTTATTAAAAACACAGGGTGCACATAGGCATCCGAAAAGGAAAAGAAATAATGTAAGATAATAAAACCTTTTTTGTGGAGAAAAGACGGTGAGCCTGTACAGTCCAGCTCAACCTAGCTCCTCCTGACGGTCCGGGCCACATCAGGCCAGGCGGAGGGGGGGGGGGGCGGCTGTCTCTCCAGCAGCTCCCTGCAGAGCCCTGCCGACCGTCCTTCGAAGATGATCTGATTTTTGGACAAAAAAACAAGCGAAAAACAGTCCAAAAAGAAGAAGAAGCAGAAATCAAGGATTGCTCTGCAGTCCCGGAGGAGAGAGAAAAAGAAGTTCCCCCAGCCGCTGCTGCTGCAGGAGTAAAAGAATATAAACAATAAACAAAAACCAGCTTCTCTGGCTCAGTTAAAGGGACAGAACTCATTTCTCGGCTAGGCAGATGATATGGAATACCTGGATAAAATACATAGATAATAAAAATCACCCTAAGACATTTAGAGAGCAGTTTTTAAACTTAGTACTTGCAACTATTTAATTGAATTCAGAAACTGGTGTGTGCAATGTTTCCTTTCTAGCACACCTGCATGGAGGAAGATGTTATCACATCAGTTCAGGCATTCATGCAGCAGCAGAAAATTATAAATACAATGGCAGTTGTTTTCTTCCTTCAGTTGCTATAGACAAGCATCTAAGTAAGGTAGCGTGGCATCTTTCCATACTGTCATTCTCTGTATTTTCATTTCCTGAGATTGTTTCCATAGTACTTTAATTTGAAGTACACATACAGAAATAATGGCATTCTCATGACATCTGAGTAACAGTTGTTTACTCACTTGCCCATTGTCACTGCAGGAGCAGGCTTACGCACCACATTAGGCTATCAATCATTGCTTTATTTACTACATTAGGCTATCAACCAGAATTTGTAGATAATGTATGTACTTATGGATTTGCAGTTGTCATTCTTCACATTTTCCTCACTTCTCTTTTTTAAAAAGCTTTTGGCACAGGACACAGCCCTTCCTATACTTTAAGAGATCTCTTCTGAATCCTTCCCAAATTTTGACATGGATATTGTTCAAGAAAGCAAAGAAATGGTCAATGATCAAATCAGAGAAAGAAAGAATTAATTGGTAACTTATATTTCATGGAAGTTTTTTTTTAAAATTCAGTATTAAATACCAAACCTTTTCTCATTTCAGTTCTTAAAAATAGTTTTGCCTTAGCCCAAACAATATAAATTTATTGTTCTCAGTCATGAAAGGTGTCCTCGTGGTGCAAGAAATGTGTGGGTGATGGAACACATCCAGCCTCCAGATCACCATCCTGTTATTCAAATGGCAGAATCTGTGATCAGTTGTGAAACACAAATACAGGCAACTTTCTGCACACATTTTTGTGGCATTTGCAAGGCACCTACTGCTATGGGTTATTCTATTATGTTTTGCCATTGACATGAGATTGCTGCAGAGCTGATTCATAGGTATGCAAAAAGTTAATTATTTGGCATGTTGTTGACTTATTACACTGACTTTTTGTGACGTTATGAGTCAAAATCAGACTCTTTGCTCAGCCTTCAGTGGTCTGGACTTCGATGTAGTTCAAGCTGCAAATGAAGGCTATGGTCAACAGCCTTCTGGACAGTGGAGCCTTTTCAAGTGTTCAAGTCTGAATGGAAAATGGAAATAATTTCAGCTTTCAAGATTTTTCTTTATTTTCATGAAAGTTTACAATTCTGAACAAAAATCTGTGTGTAACCGTAAGTCAGTTGAAATCTATGAATGACTCCTAGGTAAAAAATAACAAGGGGAAATTTGACAGAAACTGGTTCAAATTCATGCAAACATGACCAGTTAGCACAATTTATATATATATATATATATATATTTATATTTGTATATGTANTATATATATATATATTTATATTTTTTTACAAATTCTGGGAAACCTTCTTGGCCTCATTAAGGTATTTTTCAAGGTTTTCAGTCTTTGCAGAAGAAAGTTTTCATTGTCATCCTGAGACATGCATGGGATGCTCAGCTGAGCAATATTAATAGAAGAGTGAAGTGTTTTTGGAGTCTGTTATTAATAGAAATGTACTAACAAAGCAATTCAGGAGAATTTAATTTTATTTGAGGTTTGGGGGAAAAAATATATGCAGGAGGGAAAAATTAGATGAATCATTCTGATTTAGATTAATGGTTCTCATTCCACTTACCAAAATGCATAATAAGTGGATTAAATATCAGACCGAGTAACTGCAAAGTATATGGACAAAACCTGACATCCACCTGCTGTGTCATTTCTACCTCTTAATGAACAGCAAATGATGCAGCTGTTTTGCCAGATGTGCTGCAATGTTTAGCTACAGAAATGGAGACATGGCCATAGAGAGATGTGGTAAAGGTATGGTAGGTTCCTGTCTAAAAGAAGGGTACCAAATGTCAGTATATAATTTGTGATCATTTCAAGAAAGGCTGCTTTTAGATTTAATACAGGCAGGAAACAGGTATGCCATGAGTGGCAGATTCATGCATAAAATCCTCTACTTTTAAGAATATAAGTGAAATGTGAGAACAGGTAGTTCTTAAACTGTATTTTACTCTGTCCACTCTAAGTTAGGAATAAGACACTAACTATCAGACTGATAAAAGAGAAGTCAGATCCTGTTATCTGATTTTACGGAATGGTAAAATGGACTTAGTATATACATTAGTTCCTGAGACAATATAGCTCTTTTTTCTCATCTGTGTCAAGGTGTTGTTGCATTATTTTTAACTTGATGGCAATTTTGTTGCCAAATTGACAGCTTGAGAAAATTTATCATCTAAGCAAATTACCTGTAGTTTCATGAGCAGGACTGAAGTTTGTTTAGGAAGCCATCTTAATTGTTGTTCATTGCTGATTGTCTTTGGTCTTAGAAGTCTTTGTTGTTGCTCTCGGTTTCAGGACAGTGTGACAATTAGAGCAGCCGTAGATTCCCTCCTTCTTTTGAGTTCTTTGCATGCTGATGCAGCTCCTCAAATCTTGTCCAGAAGCAGACAGCCACATAATTTGCTAGATGAGCAAAAAGATAACCTTAGAGGTGCTTTCTACATCACTTGTCATCTTCCCATATTTTTGAAAAGGGATTTGAATGTAAGGAAAAGAAAGAGGACTAGAAGCAATGAATATGTGTAACTGTTGTATAGTTTATTTCAATACTATAGTTGTTGAACAGGACAGGATGGTTCGTCAAAGTCAGGGAAGAAAAAGTGTTCATACAACAAACTTCCTAATTTGTTGTTACTTTCTGTACAAACAAACAAGCAGTTTATAATGCACTAACACTACTCAAATTGATGAATGCTAAAACCTTCTAGCATATAGGCAGCAGTGTTTTGGAATTATCATATTCGCAAAAGGACATCTGCAAGTGCTGCAAAAGAAAAAACAACACAGGGAAAATGTTGGGTGTGACTGATGCATGGCTATCTCAATGTTCTGCAGAGCAGGGTAGACTGTGACTTCTGTGTCCTCAGGGATTGTTTATTCAGGAGAAAATGTATGATTTTTTTTGGTTATTTTTTCATGTGTATTGAGTTACATGGCTTTGCATGTTCAAAGCAGCATAAGTCCTCTGGGAATGTCCACCCAAGAAGAACTAATGTGGATGTGTAGAGCCTTGAGATGTCCCGGGATTTGTGGAGTGGTAGGGCTGCAGGGCAATAGGAACATTTCTTTCCTGCAGCATGATGCAGAGGCTGCATGCTGTAATTTCAGAAACATAATACCAGATTATAGACCTTTGCAGGTAGCAAATCTGTCCCACGCAGTATTCTGCTTATTGCCCTTTCAGGCAATAATTGGGCAAAGGAACAGGTCTTCATAACCATACATGCTCAGTGGGTTTTCCTTATGGGCAATGAAAGGATGTACCATAATATTTTTAAGGTTTTCTATTTGTGTGTTTTTCCATCCAACCTGAAATTTCAGTCATGCTAAGGCATCTTTTTAACTTCCCTGGGAATGTAAAGGCATTTAATTTGGCACATAGTGCACACCTTGGAACATAGTGCTTGGTGCAAGAGTGAAAGACCTGTGATGCAAATGAGCATCAGACTAGCAGATTTAAAGATGAGGGATATTTTGGAGTTGCATATATGACTGGACTACTCTAAAATTTAGAGCTCATGTTTAAAAGTGGAAATAATGAGTACAGTGTAAAATAATTGGAATTACAAAAAATGAAGGATCTCACCTAACTGGCTTACCAGTGACAGAGTGTTATGGTCCAGTTTTTAAAGTTATTAGAAATGCCTCTGCCCAAATTAAGGTGCAAATGAGACCATATGCCAAAGTCAGTAGTACGGATTTTATTTGATAGTAAGTATGAGAGAGAGAGAGAGAGAGAAAGAAATAAATAGAAAAGAAGTGGGGGGACAGAAAGAGAATGACAGCGACAGATTAAAGAAAATATTACCACTCGATGAATCCCAGCGATGTTCCATTGATCCTCTCCAGCTGGTCTTCTTGGTGGTTAGGGTCCCCCCAAAAGCACAGAATCTAGTGGATTAATATATGCTCAGGCCAGATAGGAATGCCCAGGTACCTCCCCTGGGGGGGATGCAATTTGACACAGTCTCTTGCAGCAGACTCTGGATCTGTTGCAGATCACTTTGCATGACGTGCAGTCCTGTGGTGCAAGGCCTCAGGAATAAGACTGGGGAGCACCTTGGGGGGTCTTTGATGGATTATGACACCCCCTCAGCTGCCTCTCGCATGAATGTCCTGGCCTTTTCGGAGTTGAGAGTTTCACAGCTGGGTCGGTTTGCGTACAGAAGGATGGATGTTTACTGCCTCTGAGCAGAGGTTATGCCCCACCCCTGAAGCCTCCTCCTCTTCCCACCTCGGTTGGAGGGATTCTGTGTAAACCTGGCCTCTGTGAACTGTGGTCGCCCCCACTCCAGACCCAGCCAGGCATGATTTTCTGCTGTGTTTGGCTTTCTTGTGAATGTATTCTTATCTCTCAGCCTTGTTCACTTCTCCCTAGACCTGAGATGATTGAACAATAGTGTCCCCTTTATCTTATCTAGGTGGCTTAACTCACAGTCCAAAGTTCCAGTCAGGCATCTTCAGGGAGGGGTGTGCTTCTATGGTTGTAGCTTCTTTATACAGTTTTTGCTATAATGGGTAAAATCCTTCATAACAATATTTAAGGCATGAACCATTTCAGTATCTGATGCAGAGGTGTAAGGAAAAAAAAAGTTGCAAATTAATCTAGTAGCACTTCATTGTGTAGTAGACAAATCACTGTTCCACCTGTGCTGACTCACATTTATATATTATTCAGTACAGAATCTCACACTCTTCAGAGTGCATGCAAGATGGTCAGCCTTTCAAGCTGTATCACAATATTATCTTTGTATTAGTCACACAACAATAATTTGAAATAACATTCTGAACAGGTGAAAGCCACACTGGAATCTAATATTTCTTGTGTCATCTTCTCCTCTGGAAATAAACTATACAAGGTGAGTTGCAGTGAAGCTTATACTCAGCTGAGTGAGTCAGTGTTATACTTGTTTTCTCACATAGAGATATGTTTCCTCAGCTATGAAATAAATAATCGATCATTTAAAAGGAAAACATACATATATATTTTATAATCTGAGATGTGCTATTACAGGACAGGAAGTTCCATGCTGCTGGGTAGCAGCATACTGACAAAATGCAGCATGTTTTTCCAATAGTTCAGCTAACTTTATGACTAGAAAACTTGCTTTCAACAATTACAATCTGGGATTCAGAAGGAAAAAAAAAAGATGTCAGTGCAGAGTGAAGCATTTTCAATGAAAAATTATTTGCAAATGTTTTTCATTTGAAGGCAGGGCTACAAACCATACATGAACATGCAAGTGTACTTGAATAGCTGTGTTGGCATTTACTATTTTCCTGGTAATTTATTCTGGAAAAACAAACAAAACACAGTTAAGCCAAAATGTCCTCTAAGAGGATCCTCTAATAGACTTTTCTTTGTCAAGTGTGTATAAATGGAGAAAGGACTGTTAAGTACTCATCCCAAAAGAAGAGTCCTCTAAGCTGAAAATGTTTTAAAACTGTTAATATAAATGGCAGTTCTTGCTTTTGAAGAGAATGCTCCAATTTCAGAAGGCAAGTCCTCTTCTATTTTCTTCTTTCTTGCACAGTAAATTCACTGTGTCATGTAAGTCTTATTCTCATGTTTGTCTATGCTTTGGATAGAAGATGCAGCATTCATCTTGGATGCACAAAATGAGACTTGTGTCTTTATACCTCATTAGCACAGGTATTGTCTCACAAATTCCATACTCCGTATGTGCAGGTACCATGGTAATCATAAGCATAGCTAGGGGTTGACTAGTTGATGTTGACAGCGAGACAGTATTCAAAGAAAGCTGTAATGAAAATTGCTCTAATAAGATGAGTTACTTCACATGAACATGCATTTCTAAATGAGTGAATGAGTATTGATAAGCAATACATGTAACTATGACAGTGTATAGCAAAGGTCCTTGTATGTATAGACTTTCTTGCACATGTTGCATGTTAACACCTAGACATCAGGTAATTTTAGCAGAGCATGAGCTAAAACAGTCTATTTTTATACTTTCTTTAAACACAAAAACTTGTTTTTGTTAATTCATCAAGATTTTGATTAATTTTAGAAGTTGCATAGATTTTCAAGCTAAAACCAGCAAGGTTAATCTATGAATATTTACCTTCAGCAACTTAGTAATACTATCTGCATCACATTTAATGATATCCAATTTAATTATGAAACATCTGTGATGGAGGCTGCATAACATCTTGACTTAAAGACAGTTTTACAAAACCAGGACAACTTTAGGAATATTGATGATGGTATGTAGAGCATGTCAATGATGTTTTGGTAACTGAAGGGGACATGCAAGACCATGCTGTGAAATATCATTCATGAAGATATTTCTAAGTGTACCAGAGTGAAATAGTTCTGTACTCTCTGAGCAACCTCAGGTAGTGTCTGTGGGTGTGGTGGTTTGACTCTGGCTGAAGGCCAGGTGCCCCTCAAAGCTACTTTAACATTCCCCTCCTCAATGGAGCAGGAGCGAGACAATATAACAAAAGATTCATGAGTTGAGATAAGGATAGGGAGGGATGACTCATTAATAACTATCATGAACAAAACAGACCCAACCTGAACAAATTAATTTTATTTATTACCATTCAAAAACAAGCTGAGAAGGAGAAGAAAAATCTTAAAAACAGCTTTCCCCCAGTCCTCCCTCCTTCCTGGTCCTAACTTTATTCCCAATTCTCTATGTCCTCCTCCACAATAGTGCAGAAGGATGGGGATGGGGGTTACGGTCAGTTCACTTGGTGTTGTTCTGTCCCTGCTTCCTCCTCAGGGAGAGGAGTCCTTCCCCTTATCCTGTTCTAGTCCTCCACAAACTTCACCAATGTGATGACCTGCTTTGTCATGGCGTCTTCCCCCTCCTTCTGCCCTCATCTTGTTGTCTGCATAGTTGTTTCTCCCGCATATTCTCGCCCGTCTCTTCTCTGGCTGCAATTACTTCTGTGCAATAACTGTTTTTTTCCTTATTAAATATATTATCACAGAGGCATTACTATCATCGCTGATTATCTCAGCCTTGGCCAGCAGTGAGTCTGTCTTGGAGCTGACTGGCATTGGCTCTGTAAGACATGGGGAAAGTTTCTAGCAGCTTCTCAGAGAGGCCACCTCTATAGATCCCCCACTATGAGAGCATTGCCACATGAACTCAATACAGTGGATATAGTCAGAGTGACATATGTGTAAAAGCAATCTTACCTCTTGTAAATGATAGGGATGTTTATTTAGTTTGCTTAAATGGTGAATACATAATGCAATAAGTGGTAAAGCAGAACTGCAATATTTTTTCTTGGAAAATGCAGAATGAAAATAGCTTTGCTGCTATTTTATTGCAAGTTTCTTTGACCTATGAATCAATGCCTTGAGCCACAAGACAGCTCTGGTGTAAATCATTGGAGTTAAGCTTTTTTACTTTTTTCCTAGTCCTGTTTAGAGCAAAAAGTATTTTATATATATATATATACACACATACATACATATGTACATCTACATAGAAGTGTATGTTATAATTTTTATAAGTATGTTTCAGTCTTGAGTCTATTAACAAATTTGGTCTCATTTTGGGAGCGAAGCTTGGATCAGTTCTTGGGTCAAATAATGTCTGTCTGGCATTATATAACATTAGTTGACAACAAAATGCATGATTTATTTATCCACTATAAGATGTGAGGGTTTAAAATCAGCCACAGAGTACATGAACCAGAATGAGTGGAATTACAATAAAGATGTTCTGTGGTAACTCCAGTAATATAGTTGTATCCATTTAGCAGTGCAGTTTTTCTTTCTTAAGAAAGATGCTTTTGCCTCGTAATGGCGGAATCCTAGTTGTATAATGGTCCAACATTTTGAAACTTGTGGCAAAGGTCTGCTAGCACAAATACTTAATCTACAAGCAATACCTGGTGAGTGTGTTGGTACATCTGTGTGCAGTGGACAGTGTTGACAGCACCCTGCTTCTTTGACAGAGAAATTGGGCTGTTGATCTTGGCACCTCTGTTGCCTGTGACATTTTTAGAGGATACACATTTCAAAGTGTACTGCTATACTTGCATATGCTGGAGAAGTACCTTATGGCTTTTCCTTCCTTTGTAAAGAGAAGCATGTAGCAGTGCAGGGCACAGTGCTGTGCATACAGTAGGTGTGTAAGCAGGGGGTGATATAACAATGGGCCTTCCGTCTGCATGCTCCACCCCAATATGTAGCCCTGTTCACAGGTCTCCAGATGCAAGTAGGAGTGCAGCATGGAGGCTCCAATTCCGGTTTCCTTGAGCTTTTGGTGCACTGCTATGTTGACATCCTTTGCTGCTCGCTCAGATCCTGTCGTTAAACCTCATGTCTCCCACACATCCTCTTCCAGACGGCTTCACAGAGGGGAAGTCTTCCCACCCTTCTCCTCCTAGAAGGGAGATGGAGAGTGATAATAGAGATGATAGTCACTAAATGTAGACTTGCTCAGGGAGTCATCATCTCTAATGCCTTTGCACCTCCCCCTGTTTGGCATCCCCTTCTTTTTCCCCCCTGCCAGGGTCCCACACTTCTCAGTTCAAAAATGCTGTCCTCTTTCAGCTCCAGTTCCTGGCACATTTCCAAGAGTTATCTGGAAGCTGTACTTACATAAAATTTCATTCAGAAAAGACCTCAGTAGCTTAAGATAGAGGACCAGGATGAAAAAGATGGACCATTGCAGACTTTCTCAGGCCCTTATTTTTTTCTTTGAAAAAGATTGTGGTGATAGTGGTAATAGAGACTCCTCTTCAGAGTCTGACATCTCTATCACTACGAAGACAATTAATTTTACTCCATCCAAAACCAGCACAAGAGACCAAAAGGAATTTGTTGCAGCTTTTGCATTAGCATTCATGTGTCAAGATTAGAAAATGTGTAACTGTGCACCAGGCTCCAGGGTTTGACAGTACAGGAGAAAATACTTCGTCTCAAAATCAAGTTTCCTTTACAGTGCAGAAATACATTTTCCTTTTGACTGTCGTGGGAATAGCAAAGCCAGAAACTTGCCCAGCAGTAAACTGATTTTGGGCTGGATTTTTTCACCCTTACACTGAACACCTTATTTCAGAGGGCTTATTTGTGAAACTAGCAGTACTACTCACATAGGAGTATGAAGTTCTGTTCAGTAGAGGCAGAACCATCACTTCTGAGGCTCCTTGAGGTATTGCTTTATTTGTAAAGAAGCACTTTCATTCCCATTTGCTGTTTTCTTTGTGGAATTTATTTATTAAAAGTGAAACAAGGGATGCTTTGTGAAAAACAGGTTAACATGGAAAATATTTAGCTTCCTGTCATCCTTGGGAATCCATAGTATTTCTCATAGTATTTTCATCATTTTCTCATTTCATTCTCATTTTTAATCACTCATCATTTTCTCTCTCTGAAGAAATGATATTATATTTAAAGTAAATGCTGAAATGATATAGCCATTAAATAAAATTTACATAGAATGACTTAATACATACTGTTTTTTACCCAGGAGCTTCAGATGTACCTTCTTAAAAAACAGTGTGGTTGTAGATGGTTTCATTTATTCCTAAACAGAGCTAAGTAAGCTTTCAAACTATAGTTTTGTCTAAGTTAATAGCATTTCTCAGAAATAGAATATTTTAATGTTAGCAAAAATGAACAGAAGGCGATAAAGAACACTATACCCAAATGAAATCATAGGGTTGATTTTCAGGTAGGCATACTGAATTTGATAAAATTAGAAATATTCCTGCATAACTGGGTTAGTATCTTCCTTATTACTTCTGCATCACTTCCTATGCTAACAGAGTGGTAATAATAGGTATTTTCTGCCTTTGGGGTATCAGTGCTGGAAGAATGGCTGGAGGAATCCTAAGGCTTCTGGATCCATTCCAGGGATCACCGTACAAAGAGCATTTTCCTAAATTTATCCTTTTAAACACAACAAGTCTGAGTTTTAAAGAATACCTTGTGGTACCATCTGATAAATATAATAGGGGTTAAAATGCAGGTTAAAATGCAGGGGTTAAAATGAAAACTTTACTCTCTTAGACACATTTTAATGACATTTGTAACAAGTGAACTCATGCCTTAAATTTGACCATCTGTAGTTTCAAAGGAAACCAGACCACAGTCCCATGTACCCCCTGTTCTGTGTGTTTCTGTGAGTTCATGATGATATAATACAATACAAATCTGTTTAATCTCAGTGGCATCTTCCCTAGCTAATATGCCCAAATAAACAACAAACGTGATCTGAGGCACCACATGTTTGCTTGAGATTCCTCCGGTACTTACTGAAGCCAAGAGGACATTTGAAAGATGAGCTGGTGTTTCCAGCTCTGAATTTTTGCCTTGGCATTATTTGCAGTTCAATATGAAAAAAAACCTCTTTATAGGCTGCCATGCATAAAGAAATGTTTGCACAATTTCAAAATACAGGGACTGATCATCTGGCAGAGCAGAAATTTCAATTCATTGGTATGACTTTCTTGATTACCTTTTAGCTGCTTTGAGCTTCATAAAAGGTCTGGGAGAACAAAAGATCAGCTGAACATCTTCCCATGTGTTTTAAAGGTCTGAGGACATGGTATGAGATGCAAACTACTTGCTAGCTCTTGTCTCGAGCCTCTGCTGCTTTCCACCTACAGCAAGGCTTCAACGCTGGCACCATTGGATGAACTCCCATTGTGGGGGATGCATGAAGCCAGCAGACATTTCTGCGAGGGGAGGGATATTAAAAACCTCTCGGTGTTCTCCCCCATCCTCAGTGTGTGGGGGTGTATAAGCAAGTCCAGACTTCTCCCATATCCTTTTTGTGTCACATGGTCATTGTAAGCACCATCAGAGGCTCTTCAGTTAGGTACACACCTCAGACACTAGTTATTCCTTCCATTCCCAGGAGGTACTTTGTATCTTACCTTCTCTGACTTTTGTAATGAAATTACTGCTGTCGTTATTGCTTCCTGCTTTGGTATGAAGGCTTTGGCAGTGGAGGGACTGTTGTGAAAAATGGCACCTACTTACCACATAGTGAGCCTCATGTAAACACCTCAGGAGATTAGATGAGAATGTTACATGTGACTATGGTGTTTACTCCACCTGATCAGAGCCTCAGGCAGTCCAATTCCTTCCATGAGGCTGGCAGGCTGTGCTGGGATACTTGTGTCTTTTTCAGTGACTAGGCCCTACAGTGTCTGTAATCTAAGGGTCGTATTTCTAGAACATGAATAAACCTCATCTACCTAAGTTATGTCTGTTTGACATACATTTGAAAATGTAATGAGGTATCTTAAAGATGCCAAAATCAGCATGCACTAGAGGTGATGTTAGTCCCCCACTTTACCACACGTAGGCTTATGAGAAGTCCAACTTCAAAGTACCATGCTGTAGAAAAGAGTATGAAAAAGATGTAAGAAATATGAAGAAAGAAGGAGAGGTTTATACTGAAGAAAGGTTGAGCATCATAACTTACTGTAAGGAAAGAGAATAAAACCAAAAGACAGCCTGATTTACATTTCCTTTGTACCTGAAACAATGTCAGATGTTACAGATTAGCATGGTATGGTCTTATTACACCAGTTTGCCTCCTTATTTGCAGCTATTCAGGTGTGATGTAGGACTGATGCAGTTCAAAGAAAACAGGCTTGTTTTCACAATTTTAATGCATTTAGCAACCACTGTAGTTAGTGGGGCAAGAGACTGGTACAGAACTAACACCAAGGCAAATCATCTGCTACCCCATCTGTCTGCTCAAGTCTTAGTGACTGACACATTAGAGTCCTGGGGCCTTGTGGCTGCATTTCAAGCTTCAAAGCTCATTAACTTGGCAATTAGTGGAAAATGGTTTGGCACTTTGCAGACCCTGCCTGGTATATTCTGGGCTGGGATTTGAGGTTTTTTTTCAAAAGAATCTACCCAATGATTAACCAACTGTGTCTGCAATTATATACCTCTGTTAACTAGCTTCATTCTCAGCTGAGAGCAGTTATGTGATCTGTTTGAAATTTGTAGTACCAATGAAAATATCATCTCTCACTTCAAAAAGTGATACGAGTCTTGCAAGGAGGGATATGCGGTAATGGGAATTGTGAAGGGAAGAGGGAGAGAAAAATGCTCATACTCAAGATACTGGTAGGAAGGATGTTGAGGTGAATATTTCAAACTTTTGTTCTGTCTGCCTTTCACACTGTATGTAAGCATCAGGCTACTCTGATTTAATGTGCTGTTGCAGAAAAAAGATGATCCTGTGAGTCATCTCTAAATTGTATTTCCACCAATTGGTTCCAGGAATGGAAGACAGAGAGACCTACAATCTGCCAATTCTTGTGTGCTATGCTGGCTTTGTCCTGTGTGTCTTTTTGTTGCTGTTTAAAGTCAGTACTCAAGAGTTATTTTTTAACCCAAATGTTTCATTTTTGATATCTATTATCTATTAAATTATGCACAGTGTAGTATCTTCCTGGTGTTGCAGCATACACTTCTGTCTCCTTATTGTGTAACAGATTAGAAGACATATAAGGCTGACAAATAATTCCTTATATAGCCATCAAGCGACACAGAAATGAAAGCATCTCAGAATTTATGAGGAAAATGATTGCTTCAAGGGGTATGTCAAATCCAGTATGACTACTGGTGCAATACATTTGTGGGAAAGCTACGTTTTTGATAAAGAGAGAAATGGAGCCTTACCAAGGTATCAGTTATAAACTTATTGGTAAAGTGGTGAGACCAATCTGTGCTTTGCTTTATATTACTGGGAAGTACAGTTTGGCTTACTTGGCAGAGAAGGAAACTGAGGAAAAATTATAAAAGATTCTTTGAAATAAATGCAGTATTATTTTACTACCTCTTGTAAAACTGTCCATCTGTGCTTGTTTTCTTAAAGATACTTACATGATTAAAAAAGGCCATATGGGGACTTCACATTAGAACTGGGTTTAAAGTTCAGGATGAATACTGAACACGTTTTTGGGGTGAACACCCTGCCCTCAGATGCAGACTCTGTCAGTCTTAAGCTAATTACAAATTTGGTTTTGAATCTCATAAAACTGTTTGGGCCAGTATGTATGAGGAAAAGCCAAAGGGAAGCAAGCATTTCATAAGTGTCAGTATCAAATTCAATTCTCTGTGTCTCCTCACCCAGCTCCGTCCTCTCACCTCCCTAATTTCCTTCTGTCTCGGCAGCTGTGGGGTGGGCAGGTGCTGGGACCTTCCTAAAAGCGTCTCCAGAGAAGTCGCTCTCGGTGTGGTGCTGCAGCTTACAAACTCACACACACGCACTCACCGGATAGCTGTGACGGTGAAAGACGAGAAGGGTCTTCGTTTGGGATTC
>VZTJ01006090.1:0-21864 GCA_013397795.1 Orthonyx spaldingii | reverse complement strand
GGTAGCCACAAAAGAACCCAGGGATGAAGATAAAGAACAAAGGAGTGTCTGAACTTTTTGTATGGGGCAAATAGGGGGCGAGCAGAGCACCAGGGCCAATCGACTGAGGGCATAGAGGCGGAACATAGGCGGGGTTAGGGTCTGAGGGCCAATGGGGAAAACCTCGGGGAGTGACAAAGGGGCAGGGGCCAATGAGGAAACAGAGAAGGGAGAATTCTCTGGAATCGGGGACTTAATATGGTACAAGAGGGCGGGGATACCAACAACCAACCAAAGTAGCAAAACTGGGGTACATTTGAATAATTGGAACAAGGAAGCCTAGGGGAAGGCTTGCTCACCCTAACCTTAGGAGCAATTATCAGATGAGGGGTCTTCCCATGAATGGACCCTCCTGGTCCTTGGTGGTGCAGGCCCACCGGCCTCCACACCTTCTATGTGTCCAAATTTGCCAAATCAGCCAGCCAGACGTAATAGTCTGAAGTAAGACAAAGGAGAATGAGTCCTTATACTGGTGGTCAGAACACATGCCTAGGGCAGAGTGACCTGGCTTTAGGGCCCTGCTCCAAGGATATTTCTCACAAAGCAGAATAACTGCAATGGGAGAGACTGAGGAAAAGATACTTCCAAAGGCAGGCATGAGATCTCTTTCAAGGTGCTAGACTTCCTTCAAATCCCTCTATGGAGTGAGGAAGTACAAATGGAAAAGAGGTCTTTCACATTGAACAAAATAAGCAACTGCCCACCCAGTCCTCCACAGCAGCAAAGTTGAAGGGCGAGGACAGAACAGAAGTAAATGCACCCTTTTCTTTCTTGTTTTGCAGTCTGCGCATTCATTTCAATTACAAATTCCTCCTCTTTGTTTTCCAACTAAGGAAAACTTTTATTACTTTAGACAAATATCTTAGTCGTGCGTAACATACTTCTTTGTTTGTCTGTGGTGGGAAAAAGAGGGGGTGGAGGCCCAAGGGGTGGTTTTTCTGTGAGAGGCTAGTGTGCTTGACAGAGGCCAATCCTGTTGGACTCCAGAGATGAATGTGCTCCTGAATCAATTAGAAAACTAAGCACCTCTGCCATTAACATATTTTTTAAGAATCTATATAAACGAGGGAGGGTGAGAAATGGTGGCAGTTTTTCCCCCTCCCCTTTGTGGGGGGTACAGCCACAGCCAAAACCACATGGCCAGGACCCTGGGGCCATGTGAAGCTGGGATCCTGGGACAGTGGGGTTGGGGCTGCATGCAACAGCGGCAGAGCCGGGGCCTCTGGCACCCCTGGTGTGTGTGGTCCTGCTCCCCTGGGATGGCTGCACAGTGCCTGCGCCCTGTCAGGCTGTGGGTGGTGGCGGAGCCTCCCTGTGCCCAGCCATGCCCCCTGCCCTCACTATGCCCAGAGCTGGCAGTGTGCAGCTGGGATGAGCTACCCGACGAAGAGAGAACCAGCACTCACATCCCAGACGGAATTGGCTTTTTAGGAGCCCGCAGCCAGTGGTGCGCAGCTAAGATGGACTGGCCGACGGAGAGAGAGCCGACACCTATATCCCAGGCAGGACTGGTTCCGTGCTGTTGGACTATAAAGACAGCTACAGCCTGGAGAACAGTGGCAACAGCGAAACCCAGAGCCACAGAAAACGCCTGGAGCCGCGCAGAGCTCCCTAGACCTCCTCGAGCTGTCAGAACTGTCAGGGCCACGTGTAATTGAACCACAGGACACGTGGAGCTACCAAACGGGCGGCAGAGACATGATAAACAGCTCCCCAGTGTGGAATTCGGACTGAAATGGCTTTTCAGCACTGCAGAATCCCGCAGAAGTTTTAGACTGGTAAAAACTTATTAACAAAGGTGTTGTGGGCAATGGGGTTTTTCTTCTTTTGTTTTTTTCCTTTTGGTCAGAGACAAGAAAGAAGTTGAGAGTGCATTAGAAAAAACAAGATGGCGGACACCAGGGTTGATAAAGAGAGAGGGGGAGGAGGTGCTCTTTTAAGTTGAAGCTGGATTTTCTGTCTGCAGACCATGGTAAAGACTATAATGAAACAGTCTCCCTATAATTCATAAGATGCATGGGAGGATACGAGATCACCCACAGCCCGTGAGAAAGAGTGCTCATGATGGAGCAGGTGAATGCTGAAGAGCTGTGGTCTGGTGGAGGGGTTAGGCAGAGAGAAAGAGAAGAAGCCTTGCTTCCAACCTAGAGCAGCATATCCTTAAAAGATTACACCCCATGAACTAAATGACCCATGGAAAACAGTTTTGGGAAGACTGTTTTACCTGCGGGAGGGAAATCATGTGGTAGCAGATTGGGCAGGCTGCTACTTTGTAAAAATTAAAACCATGCTGAAGAAGTTTATAAAAAACTATCCCCCNGAGGATACGAGATCACCCACAGCCCGTGAGAAAGAGTGCTCATGATGGAGCAGGTGAATGCTGAAGAGCTGTGGTCTGGTGGAGGGTTTAGGCAGAGAGAAAGAGAAGAAGCCTTGCTTCCAACCTAGAGCAGCATATCCTTAAAAGATTACACCCCATGAACTAAATGACCCATGGAAAACAGTTTTGGGAAGACTGTTTTACCTGCGGGAGGGAAATCATGTGGTAGCAGATTGGGCAGGCTGCTACTTTGTAAAATTTAAAACCATGCTGAAGAAGTTTATAAAAAACTATCCCCCATAAAGAGGACTCCCAGAATACAACGGAGAGAGTCTCTTCCATGCTTTGTATCCTTGAGTGTTCCGTGAGAAAGATGGGAAGGTTGGAAAGAGGGAAGAAAGGTGTTTTAAAAGCTTGTCTTACTGTTTATTATCCTCTTCTAATCCTGTTAATAAATTTACTTTATAATTTTAAACTAAACCTTGTTCTTGCCTTAAGTTATTTCTCCCACAATTCTTATTCTCAACCATGAGCCCTTAAATGATTTTTTTGTGAGTTATTTTAAAACCATGACAACAAGTCATCTTGATCTGTGGAAATAAAAAAAATCACTGATATGGCAAGACCATCAGCTAATAACGTTTTCTACTTGAGGGTCATCTTCTTCCTCTTAGTCTTTGTGTTTACTTCTTCCTGACAGTGTCATAGAGTCATAGAATGTTCTGAGTTAGAAGGGATCCACAATCAAAGTCCAATTCCTGCCCTGGACAGGACCACCCAAAAATCGCATCGTGTGCCTGAGAGCATTGTCTAAATGCTTCTTGAACTCTGGTAGGCTTGGTGCTGTGACCGCTTACCTGGGGAGCTTGTTCCACTGCCCAAACACCCTCTGGGTAAAGAACCTTTTCCTACTATATCACCTAAACCTCCCCAACACCGCTTCATGCCATTCCCTTGGGTCCTGCCAATAGTAACCAAGAGAGAAGAGGTCAGCGCATACCACTGCACTTCACCTCAACTGGCTGGTGTTTATGTGTCTGATAGACCCTAGGACATGATTGACCCTCCTGGCTGCCAGGGCACTCATAGTATGCTGACTCATATTTAACTTGATGTTAGCCAGGACCCTTTTCAGCAGTGCTGTTCTCCAATCCAATCCCTCCAATCCAGGCTTGCCCTATCCCAGGTGCAGAATCTGGTACTTGTCTTTTTCAAACTTCATACTGTGGATGATTGCTCAGCCATCTAATTTGTCTAGGTTTCTCTGCAGGGCCTCTCTGCTACTGAGGGAATAAACAGATCCTCCCAATTCACTGTCCTCATCAAACCTAGTATCCCTTCAAGTCCTGCATCCAAGTAGTTTGTGAAGATGTTTAAAACAACTGGGCCTAAGATAGAGCCAGGTATCTATCTTCAGCCAGGGGGTGGAACTGGGCCTAAGGTAGAACCCAGTTATAACTGGTCCCCAGTCTAATGTAGCCTCATTCAGGCTTTGTGCCTGACCTACAAGCCAGTTGCTTAAATATGACATGTTTACCCAGTTGTGTGCTGGATATTTTGTCCAGAAGCACCCTGTGAGAGTATCAAAAGCTTTACTGAAATCCAAAAAGATTTCATCAACTGGCTTCCCTTGATCAACTAGGTGGATTACCTGGTAGATGCAGAGTGTTCCATATACTCAGAAAAATACAGATATCGCCCACACTTTTACCCCTCTAAATATTATTCCAGTTAAAGGATATATGCAGCTCATTTTCCCTCCAAATTTTAACATTTCGACACAGCAAAATACTCCTGATATGAACTGAAACTTGCAAAGAAACAAGCAAAATCTCCTTCATGATCAAGGAGGTTCTTTTGCCAGCCTTGGTTTAGATGAGGCACAGGTAACTTGCAGCAATATCTGATTACTGCAGGAAATACAGGACATATTTAATGATCTGGAGCTGTAGATATATTAGAACTTCCATCTGTCACTTTTGATTAATATAGAGCATTGAACTGGAAGGGAAATAAAGTTAAAGAACAATGTAATCAAGGACATCTGGGGTATGGGAGGTACTGGGATCTGTTACCATTCACCATAGTCACTGTGCACACATCGGGATGACTTGGGCACTCTTTCCTAAGCAGGATGGTTTGGAGTTATGTTGACATGTGACACTAAAACAGCATATTACTCCAGCTCCTGGAAACAAAATGTGGATGGAAATGAACACAATCCCTCCCATGCTGCACCTCACATGGACTCCCTGGCATCAGGACTCCAGCAGGTTGTTTTTAAGAGGTCAGTTTTAGTTCTGGTTACCAACCAAGACTGGTTAATGCAAGTTTGACATACCTTTCATGTTGTTCTCCCTCATTCTGATTTCTAAAGCAGGATATTTGTACTGTGAATTTACACCCCCATCTAGATTTTTGTTGTCAAGATTAGACTCCACAAGCTACCTGCCTGGGAAGTGGAAATTAATAGTGACCCAGGAATTCCAGTAAGAGCTGTGCTGATTCCTGAAGCTCATACTACCCACTGATTTCTGGATAGTACAGATATTTGGATTCCTATTTGCCACTTAAAACATCTAGATCTTCTGCATCAAGTACAATGACATGCTCAAGACCATTTTTCAGCAACTATGAATCAACTAAGGGAGCTGAAGAGTGGCAGGGGAGTGGCAGAGGGCATTTAATTCCAGGAACATTGCTGTACTGCCACAGAAATTGGATATCTTTAGCACTGCAATGAAAACTACCTGTACCAGTCATCATAGAAAGTCAGCATTCACCCACTGTGTCATACTAGGGTTAGATTTATGTTTTTTATGCCTGTCCAAAATTTGTACCATAAGGGCCTGATGACAGAGATGAGTGGTTTTTTTCATAGTAACTGTTATGAACCAGTTTAAACTCAGAAGAGCAAAGAAAATTAAGTCTCTATGTATAAAATGGAAAGAACTTTGAAGGTTCAAAGTATTCCCAAAAACGAGATTAAAACCAAATGAGATTAAATGTTGATGCCAAAATTATTTTTTTTAAATTTAATAGTAAGAGAGGCAAGAGAATGAAATAGAAAAGTGTTGTAGATATCCATGGGGTGGTTTTTCTTTGTTCGTCTATGGCAGGAAAAAGGAGGGGGCGGAGCCCCCAAGGGGTGGTCCTCCTGTGGGAGGCTGGTATGCTTGTTGGGCCAATACGCCTCTGCGAATTTACATATTCTAGGGATATATAAACGGAGTGAAGGGGACGACTGGGAGAAGTCATTCTCTTTCCCCCTCCCCACCTCGGGGTGGGCGCAGCAGCTTGGCCGCATGGCGGTGGCTGGGCCACATGCCCAGGGCTGGAGTGGCGGGACCGGGGCCGGGGCCACTGGCAGTCCTGGTGTGTGCAGTTCCGCTCCAGCAGTGCACAGCTAAGATGGACTGCCTGGCAGAGAGAGAGAGAGAGAGAGAGAGAGAGAGAGAGCCGATACTTATACCCTGGACAGGACTGGCTGTGTGTTGCTGGATTGTGAAGACAGCTGCAGCCTGGAGCAGTGGCAGTGGTGAAAGCCCAGAACCAGGGGGAAGAGCCTGGAAGAGCGGCGCGGAGCCGCCTGAGGCCGCCGGCACTGCTGAGGCCATGTGGAACTAAATTGCTGGATGTGTGGATCTCTTGAATGGGCTGCAGAAAACATGGCGACAACTCTTCAGCCAGGAATTCAGACGGAATTAGCTTTTCAGCATTGCAAAACTCCGCGGAAGTTCTAAACTGGTAAAACTTATTAACAATGGTGTTGTGGGCATTGGGTTTGTTCTTCCTTTGTTTGTTTTTGGGTTTGTTTTTTTTTGGTCAGAGAAGAGAGAGAAGTTGGAAGCATGTGGGAAGAACAAAATGGTGGACACCAGGGCCGACAGAGAGGGAGGAGGGGCTCTATTAAGTTGCAACTGGGTTTTTCTTTCTGTTACCCATGGTAAAGACTAGGCCTTATAATTCGTGAAGTGCTTGGGGGGATACGAGAATCACCTGTGGCCTGCGACAAGAAGTGCTCACTATAAAGTGAGCGGATGCCGAAAAGCTGTGTCTTGGTGGAGGACTTGGGCAAAGAAAAGAAAGAAGACTCTTGCTTCCAGAGATAGAAAGAACACCTGCTTCCAACTTAGAGTAACATATCCTTAAAAAAGAACACCCATGAACTACATGACCCACGGAAAACAGACTAGGAAGACTGCTTTACCCATGGGAGGTAAATCATATAGTTGCAGAACGGGTAGACTGCTACTTAGTAAGGATTAAGACCACACTGAAGAAAGCTTGTAAAAACTATCCCCTGTAAAAGGGACCTCCCAGAATACAACAGAAAGTGTCCTCCATGCTTTGTATCCCTGTGTGTTCGATGAGAAAGACGGGAAGGTTGGGAGGAGGGAAGAAAGTGTTTTAAAGGCTTATTTCACTGTTATTATCCTCTTTTAATCTTGTTAATAAAGTTACCTTGTAGTTTTAAACCAAAACTTGTTTTTGCCTTAAATTATTTCTCCCACAATTCTTATTCTCAGCCATGAATACCCTAGATGATTTTTTTGTAAGTTATTTTAAAACTCATGACAAAAATGAAGAAAGAAAGAAATAGAAAAAGAAGTGTGCATGGGGGGTGAGGGGACAGGGAGTGACATGAATTAGGTAGAAGCATATCACCTTTCCAGGGATCTCGACGACATTTCGTTACTTCCCTCCATCCAGTCTTCTGGGTGGTGAAGGTCCCCCACTGCCGTGCCACATTGAAAAGTATAGAATCCAGTGGATTAATATACCTTTTGGGCAGGTGGGAATGCCCATGTGCGTCCCTTGCAGGGGGCCAGTTTGACACTGTCCCTTGCAACACTGTAGACCTGTTGAATCATCTGCAGTGCTTTCATGCAAGATGTAGAGGTCCCTGGAAGGGGTCTTGATGCACCATGACAGCCCTTTGCTGTGGATAAGCTTTTTACCCGGGGTCAAGAGGTCCCTATATCTTATGCTCCTCTGCACAGCAGAAAATGGGTGTTAACTGCCTCGACCAGAGGCTTTTTCACTAAACACCTGTTATGATCCGATTATTATTAAGGTTCTTACAAATACCTCTGCCCAAATTAAGGTGCAAACGTGACCATATGCCAGTCAATACTATCGGTTTTATTTGATAGTAAATATGAGAGAGAAAGAGAGAGAAAGAAGAGAAAGAAGTAAGTGGGGGGGACAGAAAGAGGGTGACAGAGACAGAATAAGGAAAATATCACCACTCCATGGATCCCAACACTGCTCTGTTGATCCTTTCCAGCCCATGTTCTTGGTGGTGAAATTCCCCCCGAGAAGCACAGAATGTCTTGGGTTAATATACCCTCAAGCCAGGTGGCATGTCCAGGCATGTCCGCTTGCGGGGGGTGGGGGCTGGTTTTACCATTGTCTCTTGCAAGAGACTTTGAATCTGTTGCATCACGTGCAGTCCTGTGGTGCAAGGCTTCTGGAGAGCGCTTTGGGGGGTCTTTGATGGGTTTGGACTCCCCCTCAGCTGCCTCTCACGTGAGTGTCCCATGGATGTGGCCTGTGGGGTTGGGGGTTCCACAGCTGGGCCAGTTTGTGTAAGGGAGGATGGGTGTTCAGTGCCTCTGGCCAGAGGTTAAGCCACACACACCCAAAAACTTCCTCCCCCCTGCACCTCAGTTGCCAGGGGAGTCTCTGTAAACCTGGCTTCTGTAAGCTGTGTTCTCCCCCCCCCCCAAACTCACGGGGGGATGATTCTCTCAGCCCTCAGTGCCTCTGGCCAGAGGTTAAGCCACACACACGCAAAAACTTCCTCCCCCCTGCACCTCAGTTGCCAGGGGAGTCTCTGTAAACCTGGCTTCTGTAAGCTGTGTTCTCCCCCCCCCCCAAACTCACGGGGGGATGATTCTCTCAGCCCGTTTGTTTCAGGTGATTGAACAAAAGGGTTTCCCCTTTATATAATCTCAGTAGTTTGACTTACAGACCAAAGTTCCAGTCTTCAGGGAGGCTTCTCTGGAGACTTCTTTATAATGAACAAAACTTTATACCAATGTTTGAGGCATGAACTATTTCAGTCTCTGACAACACCCGAAGCCTCTTTCCCCCCCACCCTTTGGTGCAAGGGTCTGTGTGAAGCCTGGCAGCTGATAGCCCTGGAGCTGTGGTCTCCACTCTGAAGGTGTTAAGCATATGCCCTGTATTCTTCTCCCCCAGCCCTGAGTCGTTACTTCACCTTATCTTCATCAACGAGCAGTCCAGGACCTAAGTCAGAAGGCCTATTCAGAGTGTGGTAGTCTTCTCTGCAGCCTTTGTAATACAGTTTTTGCTACAATAAGCAAAGGTCCTTCATGAAAATGTTGAAGTCATAAACTGTAATATTTCAGTCTCTGACAGTAACACAGCAATTTTTTGTATACATCTTTAAAAAAGATGCTCAAAAGATAGTGATGGCATTTACTTTAGCTTGATTCTTCCAGAGTTTTGGCAACCACTGTGTCTCTTCAGACCTTAAAGGTGTTGAACAGGCATCAGCAGAAAAAATCTTTGCTTATGCTGCACAGCAAAAGCAACTGAATTTTGAAACAATAACAATGTTGTCTCACCGTATTGTTTTAATGCTTTGTATTCCTCTTACGTTGTTTTTATTTACACAGAAAAAATAATCCCTAAAGTGGCAGTGTAACACTATCTGAGATTTCTGAGACTCCCTTGTCATCCCAGCAATGGAAGCAGGTTCTGCCCCTACATGTCCTGATGGTATTAGAGTATATTGCATGCCGGTGTCAACCAAAGCTTTGTATTTTTGTGCTGCTGATGTGCCAGGACATTGGATTCACACAGTCCAATAGAGTTGATTTTCCCTGGCCTCTATCTCGTCAGAGGCAGGGCCCCTCTAGTTCTGGCTATTGTTCCCTCCCTGGGCATGCATTCTGGTGGTCCCTTCAAGGGGATGAGACATGTCATCCTCTCTTCTGTTACACCTAGCAGCTTGGTCATGAGGAACTGAAGCTACATTCATTTTTGGAGAACTCCTCCTTAGTAGTTCCTTCTTTTAGCTTACAGACCCATGCTACTTGGGACAGAAGTGGGTTTTCCATCTCATCTTCTCATGTCTTTCCCATGCTCACGCAGGCAGACCCTCAGGTTGGCTTGTGGAATGTACCGCCTCTCCCTAGCTGGGGAACTCCTGATCGCAGGGACTCTGGTGTGTACTGATGAAACTTGGCGACCAAGTCCTGTTTAAGCTCCTTCCTGAGTTTCTGGCTGTCTTCAATCCTTTCCTCCAATTTACACATATGCTCAGTCAAATCTGTTTCCAATGCTATGATTTGGGCTTCTGTCGTGGTGTGGACAGTATCTTCATATGTTTGTAGCATTCTTGTCATTAATGTCCACTGTCTCATTTCCTTCATTCCATTGCAGCATCTCTAGAAAGTGGGAGTATGCTTTGCCTGTGTGGAGTAAGTTTGAGCTACATCAGTGTTGTACATTTTACTAGGACTGGACTCTTGATGGTTTGATTGTCATTTGAGAAAAGGGTCTCCAACACTGCCAGCTCTTGCAAGCGTTGGATTCCTTGCTCCATGGTGTTCCAAAGGCCTTGCTGCAGCTCGAGGTCTTCTTGGCAAAGGCATCTCTCTTTCAGGCTTGTTAAGAGTCATGTCCAGAGGTTGAGAGGTTTGGGCCTCCTTGCGATCCCCTGGTTGATACCCACATCACGTGACACAGATCCCAAGTACCTCGCTTCAGTACCATCCAAAACTGTAGCATCATCTGCAGTGTCCCAGACTTGGATCAACCAGCTCTATATAGACTCATTGGTTCATTGGGTGAGGTCTTTCCTCAGATTGTGGAGACTTTTTAAGGATAAAGATTTAGTAATTATTTCTGGTTTTGATTCCTCTGCTGGCTGTGAGGGTCCTGCCTCCCCATCGTCATCTACTGTGTGAATAGATTTGTTCTTATATTTCCTCCTCTGGACAGGGGTGGACTTAGGTTGCCCTTCTGGTTTGACTGCAGCCTGAGTGACTATGACATCTGTAGATTTGTTCTCCTTCCCTTCTGGCTGTAGGTGCTGCTGTGTGTAATAATGACCAACATGCAATAAGTATTAGCCAGGGCTTAGCACAGTGCAATAAGTTGCCCCTCTTTGGAGCTGCCACTGCAGTTTTCTTTCAGATATTCTGCTACCTTATCTGGATTCTGAATTTGTTCAGGGGGAAAGTTCCAAACTATTGGGGCAGAATATTTCTTCAGAATCTGACCTGCATTCTCTCACATTCCATGTGATTTAGGATTTTCCACCACTGCAGCAGATCTCTGGGAAACTTCCCTGGAAATCTCAGCCCCATGTTTCAGGCCATATGGAGGAGACATAGCAGAATTAACAACAAAAATGTAGTGTCTTTAACACCCAGAGGGAAATCAACATTTTCAAAAGGTGACATGTCAGACCTGAGGGGAAGAAGGAAGTAAAAGGCGGGGAAAAATCATTCTGGTAGATGGTGACAGGAAGCAATAATAGCCCCCCTATAATCCAGGAGTAAGCAGTTAGTGACCTGAGTTAGTGACATGTTCACAAGCCTGTGGTACCAAATGGGATCCATCCTAGGGTGATGAGGAAGCTGGTAGAAGAGTTCACAAAGCTGCTCACCATCATTTATCATCAGTTCTGCCTAACTGGGGAGGTCCCAGATGACTGGAAGCTGGCCAATGTGATGTCCATCCATAAGAAGGACCAAAAGAAGGAGGATCTAGGAAACTACCGGCCTGTCAGCCTGACCAGGGTGCCCAGCCACGTTATGAAACAGTTCATCTTGAGTGCGATCACACAGGACCTACAGGACAGCTTGGGGATCAGACCAAGCCAGCACGGATTTAGGAGAGGCAGGTCTTGCCTGACCAGCCTGATCTCCTTTTATGACCAGGTGACCAACCTGGTGGATGCGGGGAAGGCTGTGGGTGTAGTCTACCTGAACTTCAGCAAAGCCTTTGATGCTGTCTCCCACAGAATAATTCTGCAAAAGCTGGCAGTCCATGGCTTGAACAGGTGCACCCTTCAATGGGTTGAGAACTGGCTGGATGGGCAGACCCAGAGAGTGGTGGTGAATGGTGTTGTGTCCAGTTGGTGGCCAGTCACTAGTGATGTCCCCTAGGGATCTGTGTTGGCCTCAGTACTGTTTAAGATCTTTATGAATGATTTGGATGAAGGGATTGGAGAGCTCTGCAGAGGCACCTGGACAGGCTGGATTAATGGGCTGAATCCCACAACATGAGGCTTAACAAGACCAAGTGTCAGGTCCTGCACTTGGACCACCACAACCTCCTGCAGCACTACAGGCTGGGGACAGAGTGGCTGGACAGTGGCCAGGCAGAGAGGGACCTGGGGGTACTGATTGACAGCAGACTGAACATGAGCCAGCAGTGTGCCCACGTGGCCAAGAAGGCCAATGGCATCCTGGCCTGTATCAGGAATAGTGTGGCCAGCAGGACCAGGAAAGTGATTCTTCCCCTGTACTCAGCACTGCTGAGGCAACACCTTGAGTACTGTGTCCAGTTCTGGGTCACTCAATTTAGGAAGGATATCGAGATGCTGGCGTATGTCCAGAGAAGAGCAACGAGGCTGGTGAAGGGTCTGAAACACAAGTCTTGTGAGGAGTGACTGACAGAGCTCCAGGTTATTTAGCCTGGAGAAAAGGAGGCTCAGGGGAGACCTTTTCACTCTCTACAACTCTCTCAAAGGAGGTAGTAGGCAGATGGGGGTCGGTCTCTTCTCTTAGGCAACCAGCTACAGGACAAGAGGACACAGCCTTTAACTGCACCTGGAGAAGTTTAGGAAGGAGTTTTGGGCATTAGGAAGAAGTTCTCCACAGAAAGAGTGATTGGGCATTAGAATGGGTTGCCCAGGGAGCCGGTGGAGTCACTGTCCCTGAACGTGTTTAAGAAAAGAGTGGATGTGGCGCTCAGTCCCATGGTCTAGTTGGCAAGGTGGTATTAGGTCATAGGTTGGACTTGCTGATCTCAAAGGTCTTTTCCAACCTAGTTAATTCTGTGATTCTTGACTGCTTCTCCAACAGGCTGAGTGCAATTATTAATAAATTCCTAGAAGTAGCAGCCGAGACTAGGACAGGCAAACAACAATGAATACACATCCCAAATAATCCTCATTGCTTCTGATGTTATCTCTACATAACCTGCTCTCACAGAGTATATCCACAAAGCAATATTGGTTTGTGTCCCTGATCCAAAAAAGAGACATATCTTGGGCAAATTGCATCATATATATGAAGAAGTATACAAGGCTAGGTGCCACAGCCCCATTAGACTGAGAAGCACGGTGACCAGTGAGTTCTGTAAGCAACACAAAATGTTTCAGTCAAAATTGTTATTTTTTCACTTCCTCTTTCATGTCCCTTTAGTTGGATGCCAAATTTGTCTTGGTTTAAGACAATTTAATGGGATAGACACTTGAAAATGCATCACATCCCTTTTTAGTTTTAACCAATCCTTTTCCACCAATAAGGAGGAATAAATACAATTAAATATAAGAGAAAAAACAACAGTTTACTAAAAAATGAAATGGCAGCAGGCTAAAAAATAACCATGAATAATCACTAGATATAAAACTGGTAAATCTCACAGAGTCCCTGGGAACAAAGGGAAAGCTAAAATGGCAGAGAAATGCCTGTCCCAATATAGTGCTGTCCAGAGATGACTGCGTATTCTGAGAAACAAAGGGAAAACGGCAGGCAAACCCTTCCCCTGGGATGGTGCCCTCCACAGATGTGTGTTCTGAGAGACAAAGGGAAAGGGTTCAACCCCCACTGATAAATGCAGTGGAGATTCCCCTAATTGTTCTGGGCAACATAGACAAAAATGGTGGAGAGTACCCTCTCTGGGCCATGTAGCCAAGAGAGAGAATAAATGAAACAACATGACAAACAAGGCTCAATTGTTCCAAAACTCCCTTTTCCCCCTGAAATGAACAATGGGAGCTGAGAAAAACAAAACCTGGAAACACTATCTTTGGCCAAAAAAAGTCAATGCTGCCAGAGAGTTGATGCAGGCTCTGCCTCTTCCTCAGCTGGCTCTAAACTGATTCCAGACAGCGTCAGCTCTGCAGCCTTCAAGCCACTGGTGTGAGTGCTGCTGTCTTGGGTCCCTGTTCTGATGAAAGACAGACTCCCAAGCACTGAAGAACACTGGCCCAACCTTGACTGACTCTGGCTTCACGCTGTGGAGGGATATTGCAAAATTTGCTCTGAAACTGTTTTGACTTATGAAATGCAGCTTCTTGGTTTGCTACTGTTCCCTCTTGGGGAAAAAAAAAAAGAAAGAAAACCAGGGGGGAGCCTCCAGCCATGATGCCTCAGCTCTGTCTCCCTGCAAGAACAAAAGGGGAACAGAAAGAGCCAAGAGGCAAGAGAGACCTCTGCCTGAGTGTCCTGACCTTGAAATGCCTGGGCAACCCGCAGCCCCGTGGTTCTGTTTGCAGCTGCACTTTTGGGTCTTAAAGAGACTGTAACAATTTTGGGCACAGATAGGTATGGAATAAAAACGATTTTGGCTTACCCAGGACTGCAATTTAGCCAATTCAGTAGCTGTAAAAGGTATTTCTTTTGTGACCACAGTTGGAAAAGCATCGTCATCTCCTTCATACTGATATTCAGGTTTAAGGCCTTAACTTTTTTTATATCCAATTGTTCTAAAAGCTTTTTGGCCTCTTTTATTTCTTTTTGAAGGTGAAGAGACTTATCAGGGGTTGTCTTGGAATTCATTGCTTATAGATTCTCAACTAGAACTGTTGTGAATCTCTCTAAGTGGCGCTAATGCTCTTCTAATTGCTTTCATAGTGCTTTGACTAAATCCTGCAAAGAATGTATAACCTCTGCCTCCTTGCTGATTCTATGTGATTTTTGCTTTATAGCAGCAGCTAGTGCCACCCCATGCACAGAACAGACAATGATTTTATCTTTCCCTTTTTGCATGATTTTTGCTTTATAGCAGCAGCTAGTGCCACCCCATGCACAGAACAGACAATGATTTTATCTTTCCCTTTTTGCATGATTTTTGCTTTATAGCAGCAGCTAGTGCCACCCCATGCACAGAACAGACAATGATGTTATCTTTCCCTTTTTGCATTTTTCCTTTGGCCTGCATGCTAGTAATGCAATCAGCTATCATCTATTCATTATCTCAATTAGTTTGTGTCCACTCCAAACCAAGGGCAGAGGGACAATTATCAAACTTCTCCAGGAGAAAAAGCAAAACATTAGCCTTACACTGGTCATCCTGGGTAACCATTTTCCCTTCAATATCCGTCAGAGTGAGACAATTGGTTCCCACCAGGTGGGAGAAAGAACAGTAAAAGTTTGGTCAACCTCCCTCAGAGGAAGACAATGTCCGTTAAGTGTGAAGAAGAACACTAAAAGTTCGGTCTGTTTGTTAAATGGCACTTTGGGTCAGAGAACGGTATCCTGTCCATGACAACAATTAAAATGTTGCAATTCAATAGATTAGTTAGAATCCTCTGCTCAAATTAAGGTGCAAAAGAGAGCTCATGTGGGTTCAGCAATTCTGATTTTATTTTGCAAAATTAATTATATAGGGGAGAGAGGGAGGGGGGGAGATAGAGAGGAGACTGAAGGGAGGAAAGGAGGAAGGGAAGAAAGGAGGGAGGGAGAAGGAGAGAGATAATGCAAGTAGAAGATAGTCAGCACCATGGATCCAGCAGAGTCCCGTTGGTCCTTCTGTGCCTGGACTTCTCAGTGGTGGGTTCACTCCCTGAGTAATTTTTATTTGCATGAAGAATGAAAGTAGGAGTGACTTTCAGTTCCTCATTAACATGGGAGACAAGACTAGTAGTAGTTTTCAGTTCCTCATATAGCATGTGAGGTGAGAGTAGGAGTGGTTTTGCTGTGGTGCATACTTGGGACTTAATTTGGAGATCATTAGAGGTCTGCTGTGGGGGTCATATACTGCAACAAAATGGTGGGGTGAAAAGTATCAGCTTTGGTTCTGCCTATGCAAACCCAGAACTGAACAGTTTAATTAATTAATTAATTAAATTAACTGTAAGTGATATTGTGCAATGAGCACATTCTAGAAGATAGCTTGTGATGTGTGAAAGAAATTGCCACTCAAAAGAAAAGCAATCCATATATATCTGAGAAAAAATGTGCAATAGATCCCTTTACCATCCTTCTGCACTGTAGATCCTTTAATCTTTTCATGCTAGGACCATTCCAGCTCCTTTCTCTCTAATACCAAGACCTTGCTGTTCACATTTGGGGATGCACAGGCTCTTCACAGCGATGTTACTGTAGCATAAATTTTTAAAAATCTGCTCCATCTTACGCGCTTTGGGATCACGTGTAAATTTACCTATGTGTTTTCTACATCTTCCTGCTTGACGTCCCCACTGGTGATGGGTGAAGGACCAATATAATCTCAACACTGGGACTTTAAACTTAAGGCTTGACATGATACCAAAACTCCCAAGGGTCAATGCTAGCTTTGTGTCCTATTCCCTGTACTATTTGGTGTGGTCCAATTTGTTCTGCATCCTGTGTTCTGTGTCTTCTTCATCTCCACCTTGAAGACCTGTGCTCATCTGAATTAGGGAGGACAAGAGTTGGAGAGAGTTTGGGCTTTGCCTTCCCACCCATCCCTATTCCCTGTCTCCTCCTGAGGAGGTGCTAGGGGAAAGAGCTGCTGTTACAACCTGCAATCCTTCGCCTAAGATTGTGCTAGGGAAATCAGGGACCATACAGGGGATCTTGGTCCTGCTCTATATTCATGAGCAGCATGAATACACGTCTTCCTCTCCTGACCTGACCAGTCCAGTCCTTACCCACAGATTGCATAGCCGTTATTGAGCCCTTCCCAGTGTCATGGGATGAGTAGAAACTTAGACAAGTCCTGCTTTAGCCTCAAACTTTGACAACAGTTTAATGAATCACTCTTGTCCACTAGTTCTAATGATGGCAAACCACATCTTCTATTTATAAAAATGAATTATTTATTAAACAGACAAGAGACAACAGATGAAGATTTAATCAGAATTACTTACTACAAAGTATAAAAGTAAAGAACTACTAGTAGGTTGCAGCTTAACATATAACGCTGCACTATATCAAGGTACCTATAGTTAAGCTAGCAAACGAAACAGCATTGATTAGGAGTCAAATGTAATTTACTGCCAAAATGACAATAACGTACACAGATTCCTCCACTTAACCCCTGGAGAGTAACTGCAAAACAGGATGCCTTCTCATGGAGTAGCTCTGTACACCTCCAGGAAAAGGTATAGGAAATTTCTTCTTTGTGAAAGTTTGGTGTGGCTTCTATAGTTTGTAAAGTGAGTGTCTGTCAGTCAGAAATCCAACTACCTTGCCAGATCTCAATTCAACAGCAAGATGTTTATTGGCAGTTGAGAGATTCCAGACCTGTGTTAACCCCATGGCACCAAAATAACTCACTACAAGACAGCTTGTCCTGTTTCAGTTATCTGACTGGTTAATAAGATAAGCTCTTGTGGGGTGTGAGATGACCTGACATACCCAGGCTTTGGGTAGTAGCACATATAGAGGCATTTTTTTAGATAGAAAAGTGTGAGAGGCCAATGTTATTGCTCTTTGTAGGTCTTTGTTCATCTGCCAGAGCAAGTGGGATCATTGAATATAATAATACTTTTTCCTTTCTTAAAGAAAAATAAAAAGCAATAAAGAAAAACTATAAATTTGCAAAGGAAGTGATGGGAACTTGTCAGTTGATTTTCAAAAAAATCAATTTTGTCTCAGGTTTTTTTTTTTTTCTGAACAAATTGATATTGTTCTGCAGTTGCCTGAGTTCCTCAAATGGATTTGGGTTCCTTCATTACTCTGCTCTTTCCCCACACCACACTCCATGAGTGAACTGCTTCTTCCTCTGATGTAGTATGTCAATACCTGTCAGTTTAACAGTGAAGTTGAGAGTCCTGTAGTCCTGATCCTGCAAATACTTGAAATGTTGGAATTAATATACATAGGCATGATTAAAAATAGTGGTGAACATTATTGTCAGGATCAGAGGCTATATTAGAAATAAATGTATTGACTAATTCTATAAGGCATAATTTCACTCTCAAATCTTACTGTCATTTGGCTTTGTTAATGACAATGTGTTCTCATCTGGAATAGTAATGGATATTTCTGCATAGACACAGACAGTTTTTTCAGCCAGAGGCCTTTGCAAGGAGCAGTGCATTTGTCAATATATGTAGAAGCTCATGTAGATTGTGGTTGTGTACTGCAAAAGTTAGAACAAAAGCTCATGTCAGAAACTGCTGGATAGACCATGGGTAGCTGTTGTTATTATTAGAAGCTCTAAAGTTAATGTGGTTTAAGTGAGCATTTTTAACCAATTCATGCTAGTAACAAGCAAGTCACACCTTTAGGGGGATTATATAGAACTGTCCCTCAGAAAGGAGTTTGTGGAACTCTCAGCTAAGGTTTTGTAGCCCCCTTTCAAGGTGTCACAAGGGTGATTGCCAGCTATGCTTCTGCACTGGTGATTTTGCTAGGGGGAGATTGAAACCACATCTTGAAATAGTTTTGAACTAATTTCTTCTTCAATTAAAGAAACAAATTTTGTTTTAGAAGAGTTCTAATCCATATGTCCAAGTGTTTTCTTCTTGAGCTGAGCTTACAGCTAATTTTTTCCCCTTTATTAATAATTTATTAATCCCTTAGTAGTCTGTAGTCTGCATGCATCATTTTTCTGTTGTTTCTGCTAGTTGGTGAGTTATTTTTATTAACACTTATTTAAAGCATGTATTTGTATTGCAGATGCATTCCAGATGCCCAAGGCTTTATTATGTTAACTCATGTCATATACTTTAGGCATAGTGATGTCTCTGCCAGCAATCTGCACATATCATTGATTCACAAGTGAAATTTTCCTGGATGGGGAGGTTATAAGAGTCGGGAAACAGCAATTATTATTTTAGTACTATGGTGACATAGGTGATTTTTAAAAAATATACCTATTTTATTTGGTTCAGAATAAGAACTTTTTTTTTTTTTGCTGTGCCTTTTTAAGCTTCTGGGAAAAGTGATGTTATATAATTTAATACTTAAGGACTCCATATTGTACTTCTTCGGAGAAAATACTCAAGAGAAGCTGGTATCAAGAGAGCAGTACAGGCTAAGCATCCTACTAGGCATGCAGTCATGCGACTTCTTCCAGTTGAATTCTGGAGTCTGGTCTTTCTGCCATGGTGGGGATTCATTCCTTTTTTGGAAGATAAGTGCTCCATGCTTCTAAGAAGACACTCCACATCTTACAACACTGGGCTCAAATAGGCAACTGTTCAGGTTAAAACACAATCAGTATTTACACCAGTTTTACCTAGCCCTCCTGATGCTGAAAATTACTCTAGATCAAGTTCCCATGGGACACTGCAAGTGTATTCAGCGTAAAACAGTTAAATAGTTTTTGAGCAGACTTGTCTTTTTGGGCAATGTGTAGATCTAAGTATGTGTTTAGTTGCCTGAAATCAGGAGGAACCTTTCTGTGAACTGTGTCAGCTAATGGTATTTGAAAATGAAAAGCACACAGCGGACACTTACCTAGGTTCATGGTTGAAGGCTAATTCCAGGGTACTTAATGAATAAGTGTTTCCAGAAAATGACTTTTCAATATAGTTGGTAACTGCTGCTATGTGCCTTTGTATGAAACAACTAACTCACTGCACTAGATCCTGATCAATAAATAATTCCATGTATTCAATTCAAATAGACTTCAGGAAGCTGGAAACTTGTTTACAGATTGCAGGCAGACTTGCTTTACCTTTGAGGTCCTGGGTATTACTTTCAGATATTTCAGTATATAATTAGAAGTTATCATCCTGTTGAAATAAGACATAGAATCATAGGATTGTTTGGATTGAAAGATGATCACATTCTTGTCACAGCACAGAAACCTCTTTCTCGTGAGAAAGAATGCATTTGTTTATATAAACTAAGATAAAGGTAGTGAAACTCTCATGAATCAAGGTAGCCAATTGCTACGGGGGGCGTTCAATGAGTGACCAATCAGGTTGGAATCCATTTTGTATATAAAAGCTGAATTTAATTAATAAAAGAGATCTTTTATGGCTTGACCCTTCGCCTTCCCGTGTTTCGACATCTGCCCGCTGCGACACATTCTAACCCCCCTACCCTGTGCATGGGCACCTTCCACTAAACAAGGTGGGTCAAAGCTTTCCTAGTAGCACATGATTTGTAGCCCAGAAAGCCAACTGTATGCTGGGCTACATCAAAAGAAGCATGGCCAGCAGGTTGAGGGAGATGATTTTGTCCCTTTACTCTGCTTCCATGAGACCTCACCTGAAGTACTGTGTTGAGCCCTGGAGTTCTCAAGCACAGGAAAGACATGGACCTGTTGGCACTGTGTTACGATCCGGTTTAAAACCCAGAGGAGCAGAGAGAGCTAGAAAGGTAGAAAAGGTAGATGGAAAGGTAGAAAGGTATCTTGTTTTGTTTTAAAATGATCAATCATAAGCATTAACAAATCATTGTTTTTTTGAAAGCAACATTCTCATTTTGAGGACATCCTGTCATACCGTGACACCAATTAAAATGTTACGATCCAGTTTTAAGCTCAGAGGAGCAGAGAAAGCTAAGTCTCTGTGTGTAAAATGGAAAGAACTGTGAAGGTTCAAGATATGCCCAAAAAAAGTGATTAAAACCAAACACGCTTAGATGTTGGTGCCAAAAAATGGATATATTTTATTTAATAGTAAAAGAGGCAAAGAGAAAGAAAGAAATAGAGAAAGAGTTGTGTGTGGGGAGTGGGAGGATAGGAAGAGAGTGACAGCGGTTAGGTGGAAACATATGACCCTTCCTAGGTTCCAATGCCATCTCATTGCTCCTCTCCATCCGGTCTTCTGGGTCATGAGGGTGCCTCGCTGTTGCCACCATGCCACGCCATGCTGAAGAGCATAGAAACCAGTGGGAACACCCACGTGCCTCCCTTGCAGTGGGCCGGTTTGGCACTGTCCCTTGCAGCACTTTGGATCTGTTACATCATCCACAGTGCTCTGTTGCAGGGTCTGGGGACCCGTTTGGGGGGCCTTTGATGGGCCATGACATCCCTTCGGCTGTGGATAAGCCTTTCCCTGGGGTGAAGGGGCCCCTACAACTGGGCTCTTCTGCACAGCGAAAGATGGGTGTTTCTCTGCATCTCACCAAAGGCTTTCTCACCACACACGCAAAACCTCTCTCCCCCCACCCTTCAGTGTGAGGGTCTGTGCTGGCCTGACAGCTGATAGCTCTGGGGTATAGTCTCCACGTGGAGGTGTTAGGCTTTGTGCTTTGCGATTGTCCCCAGCCCAGAGTCCTTACTTTATCTTATCTTCGTCAGCGAGCAGTCTAGGGCCTCTTCAGAGTGTGGTAGCCTTTTCTGCAGCTTTTGTGACACAGTTCTTATTAAGCAAAGGTCCCTTATGAAAATGTTTAAGTCATAAACGATAATATTTCAGTCTTTGACATGCAGGCCCAGACAAGGGTCACAAAAATGATCAGAGGGATAGAGCACCTTTCCTATGAGGAAAGGCCAAAAGAGATGGAGTTGTTCATCCTGGAGAAGAGAAGGCTCTGGGCTTCCTCATTGTGGCCTTTCAGTACTTAAAGGGAGCTTATAAGAAAGATAGGGACATGCTTCTCAGTTGGTGTTGTGAGCAAAATTTTCTGTCATAATATTGATAGAATTGACCCAGCAGAAGAGAAGGAGCTGTGATTTCAGCAAGTAGCTGTGAATTTTCCTGGCCAAACACTGAAGCTCTTCAGTAGATGAAAGTCTTTTGAATTCATATTTAAATGGGATTGCTTTATTGCACTCCAATACAAATAAGAAGAGTGGAGTCCCTCCAAGATCTCTCTGTGTCCTAAGATTATCAATCTTAGCTGAAAAGCAGGACTAAAACTAATATATAAAAAAAGGCAAAGGGCAAACCAAAGATTAAGCTACATAATTTTGTTTCCTTCTTTGGTATTAACATAATTATGTAATTAAAATCAGGGAGACTTCACAGCTTTAAAGGCTGGGCTCCTTGTTAAAATTTTGAGCTTTTTAAGTTAATACACAGACAAAACACCTGTTTGTTTGACCCAAGAAGAAGAAGCAACCAGCACAATCTTACCACAAATGCCTGCTTTGATGGCAATTTTATACTGGCATGTGAAAATGCATTTGTATATATATTAGGAAATTAGACATGCAAATTTTATTTTCTAAGACTTAACTGAAATGTAGTACATTAAATTCCTTAAGCTACTCACTGAATTATTTGTGAACAAATAAACAAACGAATTTCATTATCTCATGTTTGTGCAGAAACTGGGAGGTCATTTTGAGGCGAGGTGGGGCACGTCCTACCATTTATTATATCTCTACAATTTACTCGGACACTAAAGTGAGGATAAATCAGAAGAGCAGATAGCATCCAATGTGATACACATCAGCAGTGT
>VZTJ01006085.1:611561-643963 GCA_013397795.1 Orthonyx spaldingii | reverse complement strand
GCGGGGCTGGGGCCGGGGCCGGGCGGCGCGGCGGAGCCACGGCCGCTGCTGGTGAAAATCGTGATGGCCGGAGAGTCCTGCGTGGGGAAGACCTCCATCGTGCGCAGGTACACGGAGCCCGGCTCGCCGCCCGCCGGCTCTCCCGCCACCTCCTACATGGCCACGATAGGTGAGTGCTCGCCGGCTCCGTGCGCCTCCGCCCGCCTCGCTGCCGCTCCTCGCCCTCCCCTCCCCGGTGCCCGCGGCTCACACGCGGCCGGACCGGCGCTGTCAGCGCGGCACTGCCGGGCTGGGAGATGTCAAACCTCCCTGCGCCGAGCTGTGGGTGTGTGCAGCCGCATCCAGCAGCTTAAACCTTTGCCGGGGTGTCAGGACACATGTCACACTGGCTCCAGAGCCACTGCAAAGTGCTGGCGTGTTATACTGTCCTTGCTGTTCTTCTGGGCGTCGGGAACCTACTCCTGTCGTAAACTTGTGAAGACTTGTTTCTCGCTGTTTCTTATTGCCCACTGAGGCCCTGCTGCTGTACATCGGTGCAGGTGCAGAGGAAGCAGTACAGAGTCCCAGGTCATCTAGGTTGGAAATGACCTCTGAGATCATCGAGTCCAGCCTGTGACCAAACACTGCCGTGTCAAATAGACCATGCACTAAGTGCCATGTCCAGTCTTAAACACCTCCAGGGTGACTCCACCACCTCCCTAGGCAGCCCATTCCAATGTCTAATCACCCTTGCTGGGAAGAATTTCTTTCTAATGTCCAACCTAAACCTTCCCTGGCACAGTTTGAGGCTAATTCCTCTCATCCTGTCACTTTTTGTCTGGGAGAAGAGGCTGATACCCACCTGGCTACAGCCTTCTTTCACATACCAACCTCAAACGTCAGATGTCAGTAAAATGCCCAGTTCATCAATATTTCAGGCTAGAAAGGGCTTTAACTTTGTGTTTATACTTTTAATGGTATAAAGATATCTTCTGCTGTAGTTAGCAGTGTGTGTGATGATTAAAGCAGAGCTGTTGCTACGATGGAAATAATTAACCCTGCCAGACCATGTCAGTTCTGTGCTGGCACCACACACTGTAGATGGGGGGTGATGGGGAACTCCACTCTGCCTTGGCACTCCAGGCCCACAGTGCCATGGGGAATGGCAGACTGACTGTCCACATGCTGAGAACCATGTCTCCAGTATGAAAATGTGTTATGTGAGTGCGGTGCTTTGATTTGCTGTGGAGATTTTCCCAAATTTTCATTGTGAAATTTTAATTTTTAAGAATTTGTGTGTAAGAAATTTTTTTTATTATTATTTGTTTTGATCTTGAAGAGGAAACTAAATTATGCCAGGAAATTGTGTATTCCTGCATTTGGAATATGCATGGTTCTTTTATACATCTTTCAGTCTGGGAGGAGTTGGCATAACTGAATTGAATAACAGACAGTAGCTGTGGCAGTAGCTGGTCCAGGGAATATTTCATGTACATGAGATTACTTGATCTGCCCACATAAGAATGGCTGAACTTTAACCACTTTTTATTTTCTTGCCCTTTTTTACAAAGCAGTTTCTGAAATCAGCACAGACGAAGAGGGAAGAACATAACTAACAGTAAAGTCAGGAAACTGATCCTAATAATAGGCAACTTGTTGCAAGGCTTAGCAAGGAAGTCAAATGCATGGCTATAAGAATAAAAAACAACTTTGTTGATGTGCTTTACATTGAGATTCCTGACCATGAGGTTATTATTTTGAGACATAATTTCTTTTACTCCTGATTCAGTCCACTGCAGACTCAAAAAACTTTAATATGGTGATGATATTAAGAATATATTTTCCAAGTTGTGACTCAAACTATTTCAAGGAATAGTGAAAATAATAGAGTTTTTGTGACAGTTTATGGACTAAGATTAATCTCTTTATTTTATTACTGACACCTATTATCGAGATATTTAAAAACTTTTTAAAAAAATGTTTATCTGAAATGTAAATGAATAATCCAAACATGGTATTTGTTACCTGAATGTGTTTTTAAAGTTATTTCTGAAATACTGTGTTCCATTTAATTCTGTTTTACCAGCTGTATTAGATTTTAGACTTTGAAAACAACTGGGATTATGAGTGGTCTCTTCCAAAAGAATCATATTGGAAGTGGAAGGTTCCTTCTTCCTGAAGATAGATGCAATGAAGAGGATGCTCTAGAGATTGTGGCTCCTAGTGGTGTAAAGGAAGAAGAGACAATATAATGTTTTCTGTTTGTGATTTCTTCTCCCTCATTAACACCATCAAACAAATAACTGATACCATCAAAACAAGTAACTGCTTTTATCTGGATGTCTGTTTCATACAAGCTGAGTCAAATGATCCCTTTCTGTTGTACAGCGTATTAAATGCTCATCTGCTGTTAGGTGGTTTTTCACCTTACTTGTCCAGTTGAAACGGTGATTGGAGTAGAGGGAAGATTATTCTGGTGGTGCGGTCTTGCAGCTTCCTGAGTTCCCTGACAAAATCATGTGTCATCACCTTCCTTGGTGGCAAAGGGTCATAGGCACAGAAGTTAAAAGGTTGTTGAAAGTCTCATTTCTATGTCATCATGAATCACAGATTTGTGTTACTAGGAAAAATGCTGGTGTTATTGTGGGGAAAAAAAACAAGTATTTTGTAGTAGGCTCCAGTCGTAGTGAACTTTTCTAAAATTATGTGTTTTATGAGAAAATGCAAAAAATACATCCACAGTAAATTTTCATTGAAATCTTTTAATGCAGCATTTAAACACTCAAGGCTGAGTGCCCTTCCGTCTCTTCAATTACACAGTTTGGATAAATTATAAGCAGTTATAGTTTTCTAATTAAACTTATATGCATCATAAGGCAGATGCATTGTATTATGAATAGACTATAAAGAAGAAATGTTTTTGTTTAAACAATGGCATTGCATATGAAGTCATAGAGAAGGTTTCTGAACAAAAAAAACAAAAACCCTTGTATACCAGTGAACAGAATTGTGATCTCAAAGGTTGTGAGGTTATTTTGCTGTATTACGGTGGCTGTGGTCCTGCAGCACATGAGTTTTCTGGGAGAAGCATTTCTGCAGAGCTGTGAGTCCTCCCAAATCTGTCATAGTTGAAAGTGGTACAGCTTCAACATTAGGTTTAAAAAGTCTATGTAGATTCCCTGATATTTACTTTAGAAGGGAATATAGTAATGAACAAAAATGAACCATATTGAAGGTATTTGTGTCCTGTGTTAAGAACACAAGTAGCAATCCATGTCTTCATTTTTATTTTTTTTTAAACAAAACTAGATTTTTTTGTCACTCTTACTATCCTAACAAACCATCTTATCTCATGAGTTGCTTTTCTTAGCAAACCAAAAATTATCAGTACTTGTGACTGCCCAGACCTCTCTGCTTCAGACATTTCGTGACATGTTCAGAAAAGAATCTGATGCAAGTAAAGCACCAGCAACTAGGAGGAGTTAAGTAGGGGTAGCAGTAACAGTGGAAACTCAGCCCACAACATCTCACTGGGCACTTGCTCAGTTTGGGCACAGGAGCTAATAGGAACTGCTTCCCTGTTCCTGGAGTTGAAGATGCTCTATGACAGGCAGTGGGCTGGGTAGAGCATGCACAGGGGCATTCACCACCATGCTTTCACTCTTGCATCCTGCTAAGCTACTCAAACTTGCATTTTCTCCAGACAGACATATGTTTTTGAGTGTTTTCTATCAGGAACCTACCAGCTCTGTTTGGGTGAAAAGTGTGCTGTAATTTTTCAGGCCAGCTGCCTTGTTGAAGAGGACTTCTGCAGATGGCCAAAGGAAGGGAAGAGAGGGGCATTTCACAGCTGAATGACCCTGTGACTAACTATTTTTATGCTTTTTAGACCTAATTGTCTTTAAAGTGCCTCAGTCCTAATATGGGCATTATTTACTCTTTGAAATATAAAGAAAATGAATTAATTTCATGACAATAAAAGTTGAAAATAAAAACCAGAATTTGAACTTCCACCCAGTATCCCCCTTCTTGGTTTTATTTGACTGCTTTAAAAGAAGCAAGTACAAGCTGTTGCATTCCAATAACATTTATCTCAAGATCTGTAATCAATGCTTACTTTCTTATGTTGATCATCTTGTATACCAGGTAGGTCTAAAAGCATCTGAAATCCCTGAGCTGTCTTTGGCATTCTGTATCTCATTTTTCTTTTCTGTCTTTCCAATTTGCAAAGTTTGCTGGAAATTTCATATAAAGACATGAACAATTCATGCATGCAGAACATATTGACTTCTGTTTTTCACTAACATTCATTGACCTTTTAGGTCAATAAATTTTGAAGTTGACTTAAGAAGTCAATAAGCCTGATTTTAATTTAGATTAAGTTTTAGTCTGATTCAGCACTCTGCTTCCCTTTTTACGAATAATTTTTTTTAGAAAAGCTTTTAGCAATTTATTATTAAAATGTATGTCAACTAAGAACTTTTTCCTATAGTTCTGGGAATCCCTGTCTGGAATATAATTTTTTGCTGTGTTCCCCATGCACCATTTGGAAGTGATGTTCCAGCCTCCCAGTGCATACTCTGTCCCTCTCAACTGCTCCAATTGTAGAAAATGATACAGATAATTAAACAAAATCATGTGAATTTCAGGAGCAAATGTTTTCCATCACGTTGGAATTTCACCTTACATGAGTAAATTTTACTTAAATTATATTTCCTTCTGCCATTATTAATTCCATGAAGGAAGCTTTGTGTAATATTAATTACAGATACCAATTATATTATTTCATCTTTCCTTTTCATTGAAGCTTCAATGAAAATTCATCAAGTGAAGGACATGATTATCATAATAATTTTTTTAATCCACCTCAACTCTGTTACCACATACACACAAAAAATGTTAATAGCATTGAGAGTGCATGTGAGTGCATGCATGTGAGAGTGTACTTGTCAAAATTTTGTGCACAATACATCTGTTGGTACAAAGGAAGGGAGCATTTCCTCTTGCATTTTTGGTTTGCTGCCACGGGTGCTTTCCTTTGAAAAAGTAATTTGACTTGCATGTTCATGCAGAAATCAGTACAGTGGTATTAACTTAAAATTTTTGTGATTTTTCAATCTGTCTGGTTCTTTCAAATAACATTGCTGCTGGTGGAAAAACACTGTCATTTTAAGTAGCTATAGTTTGATCTTATGGAATTTTGATTATCAGCTGTCACAATATTACCTTCACTTACTATAACTGACAAAAAGAAACTGATTGTTTTTCAGTGGGGAAAAAAGAATTCAGAGAAATTATCAAACGGTATTTCAAACTTCAGCAATTAAGTAATAGGGGAAACAATGGTTTACTCTGTTAAAATATGTCACTCTAAGATAGCAGCTGATAGCTGGCAGATTCTAATTTTAAAATTGGAACTTCAACAGCTCATAAATCTAACACATTTGGAGTACTAATTTGATGATTTAATAAAGGAAAACACTATAAATCATAAAGAAAATATCTTTGAGGAAGGATCTGTAGTGTATGTAGAGACAACATTCTGCACTGATTTTAAGTGTTTTATGCTTGCTTTTAGCACTGGCTTTCTGGATCTGATTTAGGCTGTAGAGGCAGTCCTCATCATATTGAATTAAATCCCATATATGCTTGTCTCTGCATTTAATGAGTACAGCCAATTCCTATTTCTGCTCCTGTAACCCTCGGTGTTTTTTTTTAGGGATTTGGAAGTAAGGACAGAAGAATTGTATTGCACATGTGACAGCTTTGTAAGCATTTGTACCTTGCCATTCATAGCTGCCATGCTCTTGAAAATCACCACTGTATTTGCACAATGTGCTATTGTGCATAGGCCATGAAACTGCTGTCATGTCCCTTGCCAATCCATGGTAATACTTAATTGTAGTTGCAGAGTATCTGCACCTTTGCTTTGACCTGCCCGTTCTTTGCTTGGTATTGGCATTGCTTTATATTGTATTTGTGCAATGTATTGGCACATAGTTGCTTTCAGCATTGAATAATTTCCTTTTACAACTTCCATTTTGAATGTATATGGTTGGCTAGTTATTCGTTCTATGGTATTGTTCCTTTTCACTTTCTGTTTGAAATTGCATGATAACTAGAGCTGAGAAACAATCTTCAAAGGGAATCCATGTAATTATGAGAAATGTTACAGATTTTCCTTTTTTCTTCTAGGCATTGATTTTAAAGTAAAACCAGTAACGTTTAATGATACAAGAGTGAAACTTCAAATATGGTAAGTTTTAATTAGGATCACAAAAGAAAGCCAACTAAATTGTATTATGACATGAAAAATCTCATCTGCTTTTAATTGTGTGTCTTCATAATGTGCAGATGCTCCTACTGGGTCATTTTAAAATTTGAATTTTGCCTAGTAGAGTACATTTCTTGCAGCAACACATGTAAGTTAAAAGAGGATTGTCACTGGATTGCCTTAACAATAAAAGTTGCAGAATACAAACAAATGCAGATCTATGATCCATATGAAGTATATTTAATTGCATAGGAATACTGAGGAAAGTGACAAAGCAAGATGATGTTACATTTCATTACCCATGAAATGTATGTTCAAAAGGGTCGCCAAGAGGAATGACTTTTGATAAGATGAATCTTTGGGAACATACACTATTTTTTGGTTTGAAAGTTTTTCTAAAGTTCAACTGGGAGTTGATCATTCCCACACTCATGGTCCTCCAGCTCAGGGCACTGAGACCCCCTTGGTCTGCCATCTGTGTTGAAGACAGAGGCAAAGAATTTGTTAAACAACTCTGCCTTGTCCATGTCCCTGTTGGTGAGGTGACCACCCTCATCCTGTAACAGGCTGATGTTATTTCTACACTGCCTTTTGCCATTCATATATTTGAAAAAACTTTTTATTGTCTCCCACATTTCTGGCAGCTTCAGCTCCAGTGTAGCACTAGCCACACAAAATTTCTCCCTACAGTGGCAAACAGCATCTCTGTACTCTTTCCATGTCACCTGACTTTGCATCCACTGGGCATGCACCTTCCTTATTCATCTTATTTCCCATCAGGTTTCATTTATGCCAGTGATGTCAAATCTCTGGGACCAGGCCAAAGCTTGGAGCTTGTCTGGTTTGTTCCTCTTGCTTGGTGTGTTAGTGTAGAAACATTTCAGGTGTGGTACTTTGTAGCCAGTATCTCCTGAAGCAGATTGAGGGATCCCATTTGTGTTCATTTCCTCAAGTTTTGGGCATTATGTTTAGGAATCTTTGTGTCCTTGTATTTTTTGGCTTTTTCCCAAAACCTGTCTTCCATATAAACCAGGTTGCTGTTTGTGTCACACTTTACAAAGGGGTTGTCAGAATATGGGGATGTCATCTGACATCTGATTTTTTTATCACCCGAGTTATTTATATAAAGAAGGAATGGTGCACTTGACATTACTCTCAGATTTCAGCCACTGGCTTGGCTTCCCTAGTAGGGCTATATTATTCAGAATAAATTTCCCTTGTATTTCTTTTACTGCTATATCTGGCACCCAGATTTTCTCTCATCCGTGTTTTTTCTTGTTCTTTCGTATTAGAGTACATAATTTAAAATTTGGACACTACTCCTTAAAGTAATCTTTCTTAGGGATTCTGCAGTTTGGTCATCTCCTTTTTGTTTGTTTGTGTGTGTGATTTGTTACAATTTCCTTCAGGGACACTGCTGGCCAGGAACGATTCCATACACTTAGTACCAGCTATTTCCGTGGTGCACAAGGCTTTGTTCTCGTATATGACATCACAAATCTGAAGAGTTTTCAAAGTATTTCAATCTGGATGAACGACATATATGAGGTAAATATATCTGTCAGTGGTCGATCTCTTAAAGAAGGTAATTAATGTGTCATTTTAAATGACTGCATGAGATATATTCTTGTTCCTGTATGTTTCTAACCAGACTTTCTTTCATTTAACTCAGCACACAGTATGATAGTAGAATTACTGTCATCTGAAACTGGAACATGGTGTATATTTAGACAAGCCCATGGTGATGGAGGAATGTTTTCTGAAGTACTTCTAAAACATAACTTCCAATCCAGCTTTGTGCATGCTGAATTATGGTGCTCTTGCCACTGGTGTGGCTATGCATAGATCAGTCTCCATGAGCTCATCCTGGGACTTTAATTAGATTCCATATCAAAATTCTGTATCACAGCCAGTGATTTCCCTTTCCTAATTTCATTACTTCAGTGTAGTTGCCTCATCCCAAGATCAAAGGAATTAAATATCCTCTTTGTCCTTGCTGGATATTCCTTGAGAGGATGGTTTCAAGAGGGAGGAAATGGGATGGGGAGCTGTTTGGTTAGCTCAGCTGCTCATGGTGCTGCAGTCAGAAATACGTGCTTTCACGTGACATAGGAAGTGATTCAACAGCACATGGCTGCCAGACAGTGTGTGTGTTCCCACTGGAACTTGTCAGAGCCCTCTTTGCTTCACTCTGACTTCCTAATGTGGTAGAAAACGAACACAGCAAAAGAATTTGTCACTTTCTGCTCCATCAGTGAGTTTAAGATGCTCAGAGAAAGGTCTGACACTTAATGGAGTTGGAACAAGGTAAACAGGTAGGAGTAGGAAGGCCAGAAGAAGAATGTGTGGGAACAACATGAAGGGAGCGAGGAGTGGGGAAGCCCTTAGACATGAGATCATTCAGCTGCCTGTAACCTTGTATTCCTAGTCTTTTTGATAGGTTTCTCTTGATGTGTTCTCTGTTAGATAGAGGAAAGGCAGTTTTAGAATAGAATAGTTCAGCTGTAAGGGACCTTCAATGATCATCTGAGGGCCTGACCACCCAAGCACTGACCAAAAGTTGAATTATGTTATTAAGAGCATTATCCAGATGCCTCTTAATTTGGCTTGGGGAATTGACCATCTCCATAGGAAGCCTGTTCCAGTGTTTCACCACCTGCTGGGTAAACAATTCTCAGATGAATCCCATTAGTCCTCCCAATGTCCAGTCTGAATCTCCCTGGCACAACTGTGGGCCATCCCCCTGTGTCCTGTCTCTTGATACCATGGAAAAGAGATGAGTACCGGTGTCTCAACTTCCCCTTCTCAGGAGGCTGTAGGGAGCAGTGAGTTTGCCCCTCAGCAGCAGCACGCCAGTTTGCAGTTAGCATGCTTGTGAGAGTTAGGGTGAGAATCCGAGCAAGGTAGTGCTCTTTGTTGATTAAAATCAAGTAAACTTTCAGGCAGGTTTTTTAATACTCTTGTGATTTGGTGGGGATATGACATGATGGATGGGAGAGTTCACCTTGGGAAAGGGGGCTTGAAATAAAACCATCAATTGCATTGTTTTCTCTCTTCACAGCTTCAGTATACAGCTGAGTTAATGAACTACACATGATAATATATCCAGTAATATATACATGGGATATCTTATACCCTTGGTAAAACATTACATTCACATTATCTCATTATTAAAAGCATTACTCTGGTGACCTAGTACATTATTATTCTTGACCTTAGAGCTGTCTTAAAAGTCTTGGTAGCAACAGAGCTTAACTTCAGTAATGTGTTACAAAGGAGATTTGATGACACAATATTCTTACTGGCTTGTCTGCACACACTTTAAACTTAAACAGATCTGTTTTATTATTTTGTTAAAAAAAGCATGTGCCCTTCTTCTGTTGGCCAAAAAAAAGTCACAGCTAGATACGCCTATGGTTGTACAGTTTCATGGTTAACAAAGATTTAGCTCAGCAAATGGTATGATAGCAGGTTTGTTGTTACCTGAAACTGAAAATGTAGATTATCTGCATATATCCATATCTATCCATCTATCTATCTCTCTCTCTATCTGTCTATCTAATTTTGACATAAAATACTGCTCTGTCTTCACACTGGCTCCAAAGGGGTTATTTTGTCCTGACATCTTTAATTAGATCAATACTGATTCCATACGCTACAATGCACAACCATAAACACCAAGAAGGTATCAGGGCTGTATGGCTGTGGTGGAGGGAAGGATGGGACTAGTTCCTGTGGCCACCATGCAGGCTTACATCTGCTTTAGTCAATCAGGAAATGACACCTGCACAAGCCTGCTCTCTGTTTGTGACACCTAAAAGCTTTCATGTAAATATACTCAAGTTATTAATACTTAGACTGTTTATTCTTAACCCCTGAAGGTACTTTCTTAGTTTAAAGTTTAAAAAATGGAAAAATACTCCATCTAAAACAATTTCTAGGAATGTAAATTGCATGATTGATTGTACCAATCTCAAAACCAGCAATTAGTGTTGTAATAGAGCTAGATAGTAATAAAAAATTTAATTTAGTCCTAGTGGGATATCAATTTCTGAAGTGTCTTGGTGAAAATATATGGGGCCATTCATTGCAAAAGAAATGTTTTTAAGCAATAACTGTTAAAACACAGGGCATTTCATGAAAATTAATTACTTCCTGGAGGTCGGTGACATTCCTTGCATTTGCTTTGGTCTGTTAATGCAAACCAGTATTTAATTCCCCACAAATGCCCAGAATCAAAGTGACTGTTGCTACAGCACCATTTAAAATATGCAAGCATAGAAAAAATAAATAAGTTTTAAAGAGGGAAACAGAGAGAATACAGGTTTCACTAAATACCAGACTAATAGGTAATGTAAAGCTTGCACCTGAGTCAGTCAAACAGGAATTTTTGAGGCAATTCAGTTATTACATTATGCTCTCATTTTTTGGTTCTTTGCACATAAAGATTTTAAACAGAAAGTTTTTTAAAAATCTGTTCATTGTGCTAAGCCGTTATTGCAACAGTTGAAAATAACAATCCGAGCAATTCAGCATTCTTAAAAACTCCCATTGATTTTATAAAAACTGGCCAGTCAGTGCAATTACAATCAGATTACTGGTAACGTTCTCATTATATTTCAGTTATTTAAAGTGTGGAATACAGCAGCTTTACTATTAAAAATGAATTATTGTCCAAGGAAGTTCAAGACACAAATATGCTGCCATATCTGTATTGCTGTAAAATTTTAATTCAGAGCTAGAGGAAACTAAGTAACATGACTATACTTTTTAAAAGCTTACTAGAAAAATATACTCACTCACAGATTAATATCTTAGGACATTATTGGCAAGTCCAGTGTAGGGATATTGGATTTGTAATTCATTTATTAGGAGCATGATAATTACAGGAAGATAACTTTCGAACCTGAAACCATTCTTTATTTGTAGGATTGCAGTTTATGTCCAATTTATTAAAGTGTTCCTCTTGTCTGCTGACATGGCTTTTAGCTACTGTATGCACCTGTTCTGAAAGGCTGATGCTGTTTGGCCTTTGAAAATTAAGTAAATACAAGCAGCCATGTATCAAATCTATCTCCAGAAAACAGTTTTTTCCAGGATGTTTTGAACAAGATTCCAGCTAACATTGGCAAAAGGTTCCTCACAATAGAATAGGTGCCCAGAGAGGATCACTTAAAGGAGACAGTTAAAACTCCATTCAATAGGGCCTTGAGCAACCTGACCCAATTTTGAAGCTGGCCCGTCTTCAGCAGGGGATTAGACCAACTGACTTCCAGAAGTCCTTGCCATCCTAAATCACACCATTATTCACACAAGGCATCTGAGTCTCCAGAAATTTTTGACATAGTTGGTAGGTCTTAGTTTACTTCCAAATACCTTGATTGTGCTGGTCTCCTGGTGTGGCCATGAAGGTGGCATTACCAGCTCCTAACAATTATCTCTGTGCTGGAAATTGTCTGCCATCACAGAATTTTCTGCATGGAGAAAATAATTATCTTTTCTTATGCAAGTGTTTGTGACAGTAGTTTAGTGTTTTTGGAATACATTAACCTTCTATTTTTCCTACCTGAAGAAGTGATCCGTCAACCAGGATATGAACTGTATGGATTGCTGAGTTGCTGCCATTTCTGCATAGTGCCCTTTTTTGGTTTGGTTCTTCTGGTGCATTTGGGAGACTGGACTCCCAAATGCAGAGTCCATTTCAGTGTTTCTGCATCATACTTAAACATAAGCAGCACAGCAAACTGCTTTACAAATGTAAATTAGTTTGAATTGAAACTCTTCTGAGTTTTTCTTCCTCAGATGGGAAAGCTTGATGTCAAAAGATCAAATTGTCCCAGTTCATAGGTAGGTTTGTCACTATGGCTCTGATTAGAACTTAAAATTCTTGTTCATGTCATTTTACTAAATTAGTTTATCTGTAGTCCTAGGTTGGTTTTGGGATAAATTGGTTTATATCTACTGCATTCTAAATTTACTAATAGACAAATAAATTTTATCATTCATTTATTTCCACTGAAATCCTGGAAACCAGGTGTTTGTAACTGAGGTCATAAGGTGGCACTTAGAAAAATATGTAGAAAGAGACATGTTTGGCAATCCTAATATGAACACTGCCCATGTGATACTTTCAAAGAGACTCTGAGGACAATCTATTCCTAACAAATTGTTCTTCAGTTAATCTTACGAAGGATAGGTTTCTAGTGTCATTGTCTAGTGAATAGGAAGAAGCTTCCCAGTTTTATGGCCTTCTCCAGCTCTGCCTTCATCTTGATGTTTGACTGTGTACATCTTCTTCATAAGTATTCCCACAGTGTATGGGTTCTCAGTTTCACTGTTTGGACCTACAAACAAACTTCTGTTGCCTTTTCAAACTGTAATTGATGAGTATCAAAATCATGCAGCTCTTCACAACTATGCCCTAGAAGTGTGGTAGAGGGACAAGTGTTCTGGAAGGTGTATCCCTGGAGAGATAGCTTTATATAACAAGGAGTCTGGGTGAGCTCATAATCATTATGGTCAGTTTGCTGCAGGGGTGGTTGGGATCATTCATGGTAGGTCTGTGTTCACCATTTAAGAAATGAAGGCATAGTTTCTTCCAATAACCTGTGAGTACAGATGTGGTGTAGTTCTCTTACAGAAAAGGTGTCTACTATTTCATGCTACTTTTCGGGTTTGCATAAATTCACAGCACTTCTGGAAAATAAAAACTGCAGAAAAAAACCCCCTAACATTTGGAAAAAACCCTACCTTAATCCCCAAACAAAGTACGTACAAAAGGGATGAGCAAGATCTTTTCCCTTTTGCATTTTTCATTTCTCTTAATAGCCTCATAGTCAGGTTGTGTATTTCCCTGTCTAGGTGGACATTAAGCAGTAGGGTGAAGGGCACGGGGTGGGTGGCCCCTATCAGTAGTGTGCTCCAGAGACTGTGGTGCTGTGATGTGAGTGTCCAGTGTTCCAAGTCCAGGATGTGGCACCGCTGAGTTTGAGGCTCTGCTGCTGCTCCCTCCCGTGGCCACTGCTCAGAGCAGCCTGGCTCCTGCTGCTGCCAGATCCAGCTGCCTGGGAACCCAGTGGAAGAAAAACCCTTCTGCCAAAACCTGGTGGCTCCAAACTGTGCCAAACACTTGAGAAAACTTGGTCAGTCTCAGTAAATCTCTTGGCTCTGATTTTTTCACAGAAATATAGTGTTGATGTTTTCCTTTTCAAAATAAAATAGTGTAGGTATTCTCCAGGTTCAGATTGTATTTATTTTAACCTTCAGTAAAATGTGAACTTCAAAATGTTAAAACCCAAAGAAAAACTGAGAGACTGAATCACAAATTGGCATTTCTGAGATACCAGAGCAAAACTTTTTCTGGAAAAAAAAATTATTTTTGCCTTGATGAAATGGATGAAATTTTTAATAGTACTACTCCATAATATGGTGGGGGGAGTGAGGGGTGGGAATGTTTCCTGAGTCTATGAGCTTACTCAGTGCTGACTTGCATAATAGGATTTTAACAACTGTAAAATAATCATCGTCTTTTTAGCTATAGATTTTGTATTTGGAAAGCTTATTCCTGAGCTATAAATAACAAAGTATTAAAATATACAATGAGCTTTTGGAAGCACTGAAAAGCCATATTTTTGGCCAATTCAAATCAGTGTACCCATGCCGTTTTTATGCCAGCTGAGCACACGGTCAAACTTCTGCCTAGTCGTATTGACTTAATTTTTTCAGACTTCATACATAATCAGTTTTCAGAATTTAAAATGGACATAATTTTGACTTACAATCTTCAGTTTTCTAAATGCAAGAAACTGCAAGGTACCATCTGTAAAAAAGGAGAACTATAAGTGCTTTGGTGGAGGATTCAGACAACGTGAATTAATACATTATATTGATGTAGAAATAGTAGTTATTTGCAGAAGTAAATACTTCATGATTGGTAGTACTGATAAATACTCTCTGAAAGGCCTGGTACCTCAAATCTCCTTTAAATTTTGTTATTGTTTGAAGCTGTTTAGAAAGAACATTCCTACTGCAAAAATTTGTGCTGTTTGTACAGAATTAATTCAATGGATTTGTACATGTAGTATGCAAGTATTTCCCTCTAAACTTTAACTTCAGAATAAGTCAAATGTCACTTGTAAAACCCTAATCAACCTTCAATCTTCTTCCAAATTAAAAGTTGATTATATAATGAGATTAAATTGGCTATTTACCGTATTTTGGGACTGATGTATGTGATTTTATGTAGGAGAGACACCTTAATGAGTGAACCTTCAATGCATTCTGAAACAGCCAACATTTTGGTCTATTAATCCAGGTTAAATTAATTCACTAGTTTAGTCCTGTACTTCATACTCTTATGAAGTTTACTTCATTTTAATACTACATTATCTTGAACATAAACTGTGGCTAGGAAATAAGTCTAGCTGACTCTAAGAAGAGAATGGATTTTAAAAAAGAAATAGTGTTCCTTAATATTAAATTGTGCCTACTGATGAAGTCTTCAAATTGTTGTAAAAGTAGAAATGCACTAAAAATAGTGTTCTCTCATCCTTTAATGAAGTTTTTCTCTGTATGTTTGTGACAGCTTTTGTCTTATGGCAAAGTTACAAAAGTTAAGGATTTGACAGAGATCAGGGATTTCATCAAAATCCCTGTAGAGAGATCTGTAGCCTGAGACCAGGCTTTTTGAGTCATCAGGGAAGCTGTGTACCTCCAGAATAGAAGCCATGGCATCAGACCACATTAACTTCAATTGTTTGTAGATTGAGACCCTTAGTTTCCTCCATTTAAGCACCAAAATGGTTTTTAAATATTATGATTTTTACAATGAATGTCAGTTTTCAAATTCCACATGCTGTTGCAGAACTATTCCCTTTCCTCGTCATTATTCCAGTCACATATAGTTACAATGGCTTATCTTAAAATAACACTGATGTAAAAAACCCATTGCATTTCACGGTCATCATGCATGTGAGTGGATTAGAGGAACAGAGATGGAGACAAGGTCAAAAAGGTAGATTTTTCTTCCTTTTGGAATCAATGAGGTTTTTAAATTTTACTTCATTAAAAACTATTGCCTTCTTCCTAGTGTCTTGGAATAATCAGACTTTTATGTTGAGTTTGAACACTTTGAAAGTAATTTTACTGTCTGTGTTCAAAAATGAAGCACAGAGAGGTGCTCTTTCAGGTGCAGCAAATTCCTTCCCTTTTACTTGTGAGTGCTGGATGTAGACCAGAGTCATATGCTAATCCATGAATCTATTACTTTAAGGAGGGCAGTGTCTGTGAATTCAGGGCATTTCCAGTCACTTTAAAGCCTCAAGATGGAGCATTCATCAGAAGATGGTGCCTATGCACCATATACTTTATATCTTACAAAAGGGGTTGGAAATTATACGTGGCACTTCTAAGTAGCTTTTTTCTGCTCTTTGCAATCTTGCTGTTTTCCTCCAAATCCCGGTAACTGGTGGAAAATATTTGCACATGTGAAGGTCACGACAGAATTCAGCCTTTACTTTCAAGGAAATGGAGTGTGGAAGGTTAGTGTGAGCTGAAGGTGAAGGGCTTTTGTTGTTTGCTTTTTTCTTACTTGACACTTATTAATGATGGTTCTCTTTTAGAAAGCAGGTGATGAAGTGGACGTAATACTGTTGGGCAACAAGTGTGATAAGGAGTCAGAACGGGTAGTTCCAAAACAGAAAGGAGAAAAGGTATCTTCAGTACTTTCTTTGGGTCCTCCTGAGTTTCTTAGTATGTGACTGTGAGCTGTTAAACTGAAAATGGTAGAAAGCTCCTGAATTCCAAAAATTCTACTAGGATTTGCTCTAGAAGAACAAAGTTGTGGAGTTCTGGAGTGTTAGAAATACATTAAGTAATTCCTAGCTGATCTCTTTAAAATACTGACTTTTCTTTTAAAGGTTAAAACATACCTTAAAAGTTTTAAGTGCTACACTAGAAACCTTATATAGAGTCTGCATTTTCAGAGTACTGTTGTAATGTGGAATATTAAAATGTAATACATTCTACATAATTTTTCTGATACCACACATACGTGATATTTTTGCTACAGTCTGACTATAAAGACCTATTCAGGCAGCCGGTGCAAAGTGATCTGCATTGTCTGTGAATAGCCTTAAATAAGACTGGACAGGTGCTGAACATCCAGCTCCCCATAACTGTGTATGTGACGTATAGCTGAGACTACAGTAGAGTTTATAGCTGCTGACTGTGGGTGGGGGAAGAACTTAGTAAGTTGGGAGTGCTGTTCTAAAGGGAATGTCACGTGTCTCTCATCTGAGAGCCAGTGAGGAAATTCAGAAGCCATGCTATGACAGAAGAAATTGGGATAATAACTAAATATTGCAGGAGAGCGTGTCCTATATACCAGTAAATTTCGCTACTGCAAGCTGTATGCATCTGGAACTTGGAATTAGCCCTCCTGTTATGCTTTCAGGCATGGTGAGTCAGGCAGGATGTCTCATGTTTAAAGAAAAACACACTGATAGCTTCTTGCCAATTACATAATCTCAGATTAGGGAACCTTAAAAAATAATATCACCTTTTGGACAGCATTACACTGCTGAAAGTTCATAGTTCATATGCAAGATGCTTTCAGTGTTAACGCACCATAATCTGTGTACAAGGAATAAGGTTGCTGAAAAATACATGTTTGTATTCTCACACAAAGGATGCGCTGTCAGAAACCTAGAGAGTCACTGGATGCATGTGCACAAGAGGGCAGTAGTAGGGTTTTGCATAGGGTATTAACCATGACATTTTCTAACTTCTGGGTCCTTAACCATGCAACCAAAAATCCTCTTAATGTAGTATTTTTTTTTTCAGAAACAAATCATTACCTCTTCCCCAATGAGTCTGCTTTTCATATTTTCACTGTGTTTTGAGGGAAAGAAACTCTTCTGTTATACTATTTCTTCTTTTAATATGATTTACAAGTGCTAAAGGATCTGACTGAATGTGCTGGAGAAAGATTCCATTAACAGAGAGAGACAGTAATTGTCCTCTCACTCTTAAAGAAGAAAATATCCTCAGTAAGAGGGGAAAACAGTTGGATTCTAATTTTGACAAATAATAATTTGTAGTTACGTATTTCATATTACCCTGATAGGATGAGCTTTAAGTGTTGTTCTGTTCAGTCTCTTGCAGAGAAGAACTCTAGATTCCCTGGGAATCTCATCATCTATATTGGCATTTCTGTAAAAATCTGTTATAACTGAGTGGCTGTCATATATCATTTCATTTCAATTTAATGCTGAGAAATTTTTTTGTTGTTTCTTTTGTACAAAATCATCTAATAATTCATTTTGTACAAAGATATGTCATTTTGATCACTCAGAAATTGAGATATTTAATTTTAACACTGTGAAGTATATAATTTTCATGTATTAATTTCTTCTTACTTGCTTTGACAAAAGTTTTATCTCAGCCTTCTTGGACTCCTCTGTTCACTCCCCAATATCATTATCTTTTTCTTTGAAAGATAAAAATGCTGAAGGTTATATGACTTGGTAGAATGTGGCTGTTTTTCTCCTATCAAATCTTGCTAACAGAAAAAGCCAAGTAAAATTTTCTTCTGTTTTTTTTGCTTTTGCTGTCTTCATAGCTGAAGCTGATTTATAGTTTCAAAGCTGATTTTTCACATATAATACAACTTTGCACAGTTTAGGAATATTTCAGACATTTGTCTCTGATTCAACACTAAGAAATCATACCAGCACCTTGCTAGGAAGTAGTATTAGCATTACTTATTTTATTGTTGTGGGTAAGATACGAGCTTATTTCACACAAGTTCTTCAAACTGTTATCAAGGATATTATAAAATATCCTTTCCTAGTAGCGTAATTCCCACAAGTGTGTAAATGTATTTAGGTATTTTATTTGTAGATCTATTCAAGATGCTCCCAAAGGAAAAAAAAAATAGTTCTTTGAATATGCCTTTCTATTGTCTTAGGAGAGGGAATAGCCCAATACGTGTTCATACTTTCGACTGCTTTACCACTGGACCAGTGCGGGTTTTTCCATTGAGCTACATTTTTGGAGAACTTGCTTGCCACAGAATTTAACAGTATGCAGGGTAAAATGAAAAAAATACATACATTAATCTACTTTGAGCAATATTGTGCACATATAGAGAAATGTGGGTGCATTGATAGATGTAGTAGGCAGTGTAGTAACATGATACAGAGAAGGCTGAAGTACTCAAGGTTTTTTGTTTGATTTGATTTGATTTTCTTTGGTCTTCACAAATAGAGCTTGCTCCCAGGCCTCTGCAGGTACTGGCATGGTTTGGGAAGGAGCAGGTCAGCCAGCAGTGGGAAAGCTTTGGATTAGAAATTGCTTAGGAAAGTTGGATGCTCCCATAGACATGATGAAGTTCACCAATTGTGATGAAAGAGCTGATCAGTGTGATTTGAGGCACTGTCAGTCAACTCTGAAAAATCATGGTGATTGGGAGAGAGATCCCTTTTGTCTAGAAAGATGCCAGCATGATGGGCATCTTTTAAAAAAGGCAAGGAAGAAGGTTCAGGGAACTATAGGCAGTCAGCCTTGCCTCAGTCGCATTGTTCAACATCTTCATTGGTGATCTGACCGATGATAGAAGGAGATTTGCATGTGGCATGAGATTAAGGGGTGTGACTGGCACACCATATGGGAGAAGACCAATTCTGTGGGACCTTGATAAACTGGGGAACTGGGCCAGCAGAAACATTGTGAAGTTCATGAAGTGCAAAGATTTGCACCTGTGATAGAATAATCCAAGGCATGAGTCACTGCCCTGCTATGAAAGATTGATGAGTTACAATGAACACCAGCTTGAATATAAGTCAGCAGTGTTCCCTTGTGGCTTAAATGGCGTGGGGCTACATTAGAAGGATAATGAATGGTAGGTCTGGGGAGATTATTACCCCCCTTACTTAGTGCTGGCAAGACCACATGGAATATTGTGTTCAGCTTTGGCTCTCCCATTTCAGGAAGGGTGTTGAGAAACTGCAGCTGGTCCAGCAGACAGGTACAAAGGTGATTGAGGTCTAGTACTGGTATTCCATGAGGAGAGGGAGCTGGCCAAAGAGCAGGCTAAGGAGCAGTTACTGGTCTACAGCAACTGAAGTGGCACTAGAGGAATGACAGAAGTAGACTCTTCTCAGCAGAGACAGACAAGAAACCAAGGGGCAGCAGACACAAGCCCTGGCTTTGGAGGTTCAGGTTGCAGTTGAGGAGAACCAGTTGCACTAGAATGGTGATGTAGCCATGGAAGAGGGTCCCATAAAGGCTACAGAATCTCCATCATTGGTGGATTTCAAGACTTTTGTAGGCAAAGCCATGGCTGACCTAATATCGTGTGGGCAGTAACCTCATTTCAAGTGGAGTTACATTTCAAAATTATTTCCGTGATTCCATGTGTTCATCAGAGTTTGTGCATAGGTAATCTCTAGGAACCTGTTACATGATACAAGGAAGGAAAAGGGCCATTTGATAGTAGTTTCTGTGTACTTTATAATAAGAAAACCAGTTTTTTCTACTTTATTCGCCCAGTAGTGTTTTATTGCTTATCTTTTTCTTTATGAACCATCATGCATCATTGTTTTGTACTGGGAATAGTTGAATGATCTTAACTTTCTATAACAAGTTGCTCCAGTACTGAAACAGTTCACAGTAGTCCACTGAGTTTCAGAATCCCTTGTGAAGTGGTCTCTGTCTAAAGAATCAGTTAGATCTCATCTTTACTTTCAGAATTACATTTTCTGGTAGCATTTTGGAAAGGAAACCATTTTGTTTACTTTTTTTTAACCTTTAAAATAATCTTTATTATATTTTTACTAAAACTCTGAAGTCTGATTATTGTATATGCTTCTTCATGCCTGATTTTGAAATTTTTGTCAAGCATTGATTAATTTCTTCTAGACTTCATTGAAAGCAAACAGAAGTTACCATTAGACTTTTTATCCTAATGGAGAGCCTTCCAAATAAATCACGAAGTGGTCATTAAGTGTAGGATTTTCTATTCATTATAAACAGTGGGGTATTTTCTTTGCCTGGGATTATCTTCTCCAGATGTATTCCAAGAAGGGATCCATTGCAATGGAAATAGATTCTCCCACTATGGGTTTTTTTGCATTTTTATTCCCACCTTGGCCCCCTGCCATGTGAGACGATGCAATTGGTTTTTTTCTTTTTCTCCATGTATTTAACTGTATAAAGCAGAAATGTTTAGGTGTTGGGATTTTTTACTTCTGCCAGCATAACTCAAAGCTATCTGTAACAGAAATACACTGGAAATGAGACAAGAGGAGTAAATTAAATAAAACCAACCAATGTAAAGTCTATGCTGCCCTTCTAAGTATTTTCTCTTTTTGCCTTTTATCATAATATGTTTTTGCATGCATATGTTTTCTTTGCTTGCCTGTTATTTCTGTGATTCTCTCTGTCTAGCATAAAGGAACATCTCTTTTTTATATTTCATCATGCCACTTTTTTTCAACAGTTTTTATCATATTTTTATCTGCAGGCACTCCATTAGTTTCCTCTAAATAATTGCTTAGGAGACAGTTCATTTTCCAAATAAATCAAAACACTGAGAACAGACCCACTGGAGTTTATTCTTGTTATTTACAAGTAAAGACAGGTTAAAAAAGCTGTTTTGAAAATTCAGACATTTAAGAAGAATGTTTTAAGAGTTACCTGAAATTTATAAACTGAGGATGAATATAGAGTACTTTACTGAGCAGTGATGTACTTAATTAGTGTTTTTATAGCGTGTTACAAGCAGTCTGAACACCTCCATATCTCTTGCTACTAGTATTAGGAACTGGTTTTTTTAATCCTGAAGAAAGTTCATCCCATTTCCTACATTTGTTTTTCAGCTTGCTTGGGAATATGGAATGCCATTTTTTGAGACCAGTGCTAAAGAAAATGTGAACATTGAGCACGCATTCTCAGTCTTGACTAAGGAGATCCTGGAAAAGGTAGGCTTCTTTTCTAAGTAGAAAGGAAGTGGGAAATTTTTCTTGACAGATTGGGTAAACAAAGTTGTAAATACAGAACAGTTTTAGCAAAGCACAGCCAATGCTGGTTTTGCATTATGGAGTTAATATTTTGGGAGCATCCTGTAGCTGCAGGCATACAGAGGAGTAACATAGGGGAGAGGAATCATGGGGGAAGAGAAAAACAGAAGAAACAGGAGAGTACAATACAGTTCAGAGAGAAAGTAAGAATTGAGGAAAACTGCATTTGTGGCTTTATTTTCCATGCTTTTCTTTAAGGGAATGGTTAACAGCTCTAGAGTAGTTTCACTTCTGTGCCAGGAAGATTCCTGTTTCCTCTAGGTTTCTGCAGAGTGTGCACACAGTGAAGATGCTGCATGCTGATGAAATCAGTGGAGCTTTTATGTGCAGCAATCAGATGTTTTACCAAGGTTCATAGCTGTTTATTTGGCTGATTTACACTAGTGCTTTTGAAGTTATCAGGGCCTAAAGATTTGAGTTAATTAGTGGTAGAATCAATATTGTAGCTGTCAGAGTCAGCATCTCTAACTTGAGTGTGTTGGCTTAGAGATCTTTACTCCTCAAAGTTGCAATTCTTTTGTAGGACTGAATTACTGTTCATTAGCTCTGAAAATGTTTTGCATTGCAATTTATTTTTAGACAGTAGAATATTATTTTAGACATTAATAGATGTTCTTCATGCAATGCATTATCACTGCCATTCATCACCCATATTAGTTATACAAAACTAACCTTCCACTCCGAATATTCTTGAAGTCATAATAAAGATAAATGAGCAAAATTACTGACAAAGTCACAAGTAGCAGTGTTTTGATTAAGTAGCCATAGGGGATGGTCAGAATAATAGCTCAGGGTTGGACTGCTTCTAAATAGGGGTCCTGTCATACTACAAGCTGTAGTTGGTTATTTGGGGGGAGGAGAAAAAAAGGCAAAAAAAATCTTTTGGTTGCTTTAACATGAAAATGAAGCTCAGCAACTGAACAGTCAAATATTGTTTAGAACAGGAGGATAATGGCAGGCCCTTGAGTTACTGAGCTTGTCGGAGAAAAGTCTCAAGTAAGATAACTGATTTTGTTGTAAATGAAAAAGACATTGTCTACTGTAAATAGAGGATATATTGTTGGTATGAAACATGAAAACTACAAAACAATAGCTATGATCATAACTGCTAAAAAGACAAATATGTGCGAAGTGAGCATTTCTGCAGGGTGTGTTTGGATGATATCTAAGAGATTTCTCTGCACTTGCAGAAATGATATTTGGGTATTTTTCACATTAAGATTGCCTGCACTTATTTTACTGTAAGTGCAACTTCAGTATTCCAACTCACCTTCATGAAAATTCGTGGGTTTTATAGTGTGGACATGGCAAAAAAATTCAGACCACGTTGAACATGTTATACTGCTGCTTGGTTTTAATTAGAACTGCTTTGAACTGTTGTATGCTCTGCATGTATGTGTATTTGGAAAATGTACCCATGAGAATTTGTCATATTTGTCTGTAGTAACGTTTCACCTTAGCTAATAATATTTGGAATCCTGATGAGGCATCATGTACCATTACTTTGAAGTATAATTTGCCATTTTTAGTAAAATGCATTTGTTGATTTAAACAAGAACCCCTTTAGCCCAATCAATTGGTTTTACTACTGGCCTGATAAGAAAGAGTTTGCAGTGAAAAAATCTACTGTACAGTTTCATCATGGTTTTCAGGTTCGACAAAATAATTTGCCTGTTCACAAAACTGTGAAATCTGAATGTAGTACTTGAATTTTAACTTCGTCTAAATGATGAAATTTTGAAGAAGGGAAAATGTAGTATCAAATGTGACTAGTAGCTGTGAAAAATGACATGATAGATGCCAGTTTGAGATAATTTTAGTCATATGTCCATTTTGTAGTGGTGAAATATGTATTTGCTGATTGGAAAAAGGAGATACAGCTTTGCACAATGTTTTGGGCCAAGGCACCTCTGTCTGGGGATATCGGGCCTCCCTTCCCTCTACAATAGGACCACCTGTCCCAGACTGATGCAGTGCTTCAGTGGAAGCACATCATTGCTTTCCCAGTCCCACAGAAGGAAGGAACTCTCTAGAACAGTCTATTATGGCCATGCTTTGGGAAGTGCGCGAAGCTTGTTCAAAGGTAAGATAAGTAGGCAGGGCAGGCTGGCAGGCAGTAGACCGTTCTCAGATGCATTGCAGTAGACTGTATTAATTTGAGGAAATCTAGGATTTTTTATCTTGCTTGCCATCTACAGTGGACATTTCCTTAGTAACTTAGTCTACACAAAACACTCCTATAGATGGGGAAGATTGATGTCCAGAGTTATAGAGCTCATACACAAATACTAAGCTTCTTGATTCTTTCCAAATTTAGAACAAGTTGTGGTTTGGTGGAGGATTGAGGAAAAAAAAACCATAAAAAAAAGTTTCAGACATTTAAACAACACAAACCAAAAAAGGGCACGTGTTTCAGTGTATTGTCACTATTTTGTGCTGCATTTTCCCACGTCTTCTGTTGCAGTTTTTCTTGTAACGGGCTTAAGGGAGAGAGAAGACTTCTGTATCCCAGTGATCTGGATAACTAAAGTGCTGCTTGACCTTTCAGATACTTTCCATCTCAGGCATTCTATGCTGGGTCTTGCTCCTGGAGCTCTAATTTACATGGACAGTCTCATTAAAACCATCAGATATTTTTCTGACAGCTTACATTGGTAACAGCTAAGGAGTCATGCCATATTTCTGAGAACTCACAATTTTCAAACCAATCAGTTAATAATAACTGAATGCAGTACTTGAGTTTTAGCTTCCTCTGACTGACGAATTTTTGGAGCAGGGCAATAATAACTGATTTGATTGTATTTGAAAGGCTGCAGTGGAAATAAATGTTAATGACACAGATTATTCCTGGAGTTTGCTTAGACATGTTGACAAATAACAGTATTTTATTTATTCACAATTCTTCTGAATCTCAGATATGCCTAAACCTGTTCATTAATAGATGACAACTGTTCTTTGACAATGCTTCTGGTTGCCAGTGAACTATTTGTACTTGTGACTCAGTCCTCTAAAAACAACCAAAACCAAAAAAACACCACCCAGAATGCAGTTAGCATTTGCTCTTTTGTGTTTTTTGGTTTCATGCCTGACAAGCAGTAGTGTCCTCAAGTAAGTTTTAAAAAAAATATTAAGAGCCTTTGTATATGTCCTTGTGGGTGTGATTGTTGGTGTTTTTCTAAACTAGAATCAGGAGAGAAACTTCATTAAAAAAAAGGAAAAAAATAATGAAATTATCACCTTTTTCTGAAAACTGCAATAAAACTAACCAAAACTTATGTTCTGCCTACCTCCCAAGAGTGATTGACTACTAAGATTATTTTAATCATATTAAATAAACATATATATGCTGAGTAGAGAAGAGTGAAAATTCATTTAAGACCTTGCCCTGTTCTGTTGAGAGTAACATTTAATGTTTAACAGCTGGATGTCATTTGAGATGAACATTCAAAAGTAGCAGGCCTCAATTTTGCCCTTCCTTCTTTTCTTTACATTTCTTTCCTATGGCAACAAGATTATTGAGATTATACTGTGTTTCCTATTCCTTTACTCTTAAAGTACCTTTGGAACTTGTTAGCTGATTTTAAACAAATTTGACAGATCACATGAAGAGATATTTAAGTTCCTTGAGTAGTTCCTTGAAAATAAGGTGAGAGGCAGAGTACTCTGCAGAGGGAAAGTCTCCAACATTAGTTCATAGAATATTAAATAGAGACCACTCATAGAGAGACTGAAAAATGCTTCAACCAGCCACTCCAGCTGGAGCTTGCATCACAGATATCAAATTTAATTCAGTTCAAGACCGAAATCCATAGGAAATGGGATTTCATTATTGCTGAGGTTCATGGAATTGTTAGTTTGTCTAAAAGATCCCTGTGTCTCCAGCAGTGCATACTCAGTGTTTCTTCATTATCCTCAGTCATGCATGGAGCCCCAGGCTTTATTTGCCCTTTATTTATCTTGTACTGACCACAGAATATTAATTCCTTCGAGAGGTTTCTCAAAATGCTTGTACTGCTGTACTTTAGATCCATTTTAGATTTTTATCTCCTTAACTTTCTTAGTAACATTAAGTAGTATATTCAGCATTGCACATGTGGGAACCAAGGTACAGAGATTAAAGCAAAGAGGATAAATGGTACCAACTCGCTTAGTGCTGGTGCAATGTAAGGCATAATTTAACTACACTATCTTATTTAATTTTTTTTAAAAGGCTGCTCTGGACATTGAATGAGCCAGATATTCTTCTGGAAACAGTGGCATATAATTAGGTCATGTAAATCCAAACTTAATCACAAGGTCGGTGTATAGAGGATGAGATTCATCTTAGCATGCAACCTTAGCCAGCTAAAATTTGCATGACTGGTCTGGTTGTCTGGAATAATCTCTATTCAATGAAAAGAGATGAGTCTTTAGGATAAAACTGTGTTTTGGAGGTGCCTTCCTCCCTCCATGGATTATGGAAGCCTCCGTATCTCAGCCTATATGGTTTCATATGGTTTAAATTAAATAAATTAAACTCCAGGAGACCAAAAGAAAGTTACAGACTTGGCTTACTTCTTAAATAGAGTTTTTATGATGCAACTATATTAAACTTCATCTAGATGATCTGTAGGGTTGAGGAACCTCACAGGAGATCCACAGCCATCTTCTCAAGTTTGTGAAATAACTAATTGCAGTACAACATTGTTATAGGCTACATGGTAGTAACAGGAGAGGGAGATAGAGCCCCATGCTTTGCCAGTGGTTTAAATGTTTTAGACATGGTGGAATAGCAGGCTTCGGGAGCAAGACCTTCTTCAACATTTCTTGAGGAATGTAGTCAGCAGCAGTTATATCCTGCTGTGCCAAACCTCATATCCTCCTCTCCTGCTTCTGTCCCTGTTCCCACCGTGATTGCCTTCCCTGCTAATATATCCCTAACCCTTGCTTAATACTGCTTGTGCCATGTCCAGCCCATTGTGATTGTGAGACTATTCCCTTGCATTTTGAACAGGTAATTTGAATTACAGAATATAGGGAAAATACAAAATGTTGGGACTACTAATAACTGAGCTCTTTCTAGTTAGTTCAGGCACAGAAGTCACATGGACTTGGTTGCATGGGCTTGGTTCTCTGCTAGTCTTTGTCAACTGTCACTGTTAAATATAAACAAAATGATTGCATTAATTAAGTAGGATCATTTTTTAATTAGAATTAAAATTCTCAAAATTTAAACAAGTTGTAAATAATAGTAATCTCAGTTACAGTCTCTTCTGTTTGTTTCTCCAAAGGTTCTAATTTTTCAGCAAGCACTCCAGGTCTGACTTTGACTGGGGACATGATAAGGATAAAGCAAAATCTTGTCATTCTTTCAAACCCACAGTGAGCCCCACCTTCAAAATAACTAAACCAGTATCAAAATACCAAAAACTGCTGCTAGACAAAGTGAATCCAACCTGGTATGGCACCATTAATCTGAGTAGTTTTTCAACAGGTATGGGCAGCTGAGCTTAATGAAAATTTGTATATTTACTCTGTTAAAAACCTTTTAAAGAGGTTGTTGGGGTTTTTTTCAATTACATTTTCCTTCTTATACCACCCTAGCTTTCTTGCCTTGATATAAAAAAATAAAAAAAAAAGTAACTCAGCCATCTCATCACAATTCCTGTGTCTAGGTATCTATTGCATACCAGTGATAGAAATTCTGCTTAGAAGTGGGAAGGAGAGACAGCCAGGAGGGGAATTTTAAGCAGGAAGTTTAAAACTGGCTTGAAGAGATGCCTACCAATTAGGTGAGACATGTTTGCTGTGCTATTTAACAGGAAAAACTAGTATTTGATAGCAGGAAGTTTCAACATCTAACTGAAATCACTGCAGGGCACTGTGACATCTGTGTCTGTGGCGGTAAATTCAAAACCCCACTTTGCCCAAGATATGCAAGTGAAAACTCCAGCTTCTTAGTACCATTTTAGTTCTTCTCACTTTTCTCAGTTTTTTTCTGTGTGTTGGCTGACTTATGGGGCAGTGAGTTACAACAAGCTGAGCTGAAACGTGAGCTGGAAGTGTTAGTGTTCATGGAGCCCTGAAGGAGGAATGCTGCCCGCCTTGTTCTCACAGGTGGGAGAGATTTGCATACCTCCCTGCTGTAATTTTGGGTGAGGGGGTGCCCCACCTCTTCCAAGGCTTGGCTGAAGCTGAGCACTACGTGGGATTGCCCAAATCTGATCGTTGCTTCAGTGCTTTATTCAGGACTTGTAATATCTCTTTAGATTATGAATGTGCACTTTTTAAATGTATGTGTGGCACATTTGCTTAAATGGATCCCAGACTCTTATTTGCTTCACAAAGACCCTGTATGGAACAGTCTTACAAACTGAAGTGATTAAGAGTCCTCAACTTTTAAATGGTTTTTAAAGTGGCTGTTCTTTATTTGCGGAGTGGTGGTTCTTGTCTGTCTGTCTGTCTGTCGTGGCTAATTTGTTGATGAACTGTCAAATGATTTTAGAGGTTATTATTTAAAGAACTGTTGCATTATCAAATATGTTTCACCATTCTTAATCACTTAACAGTATTGAGGATCCTTGCTAAGGATACATGAACAGCTTACTTACCATCCAAAAGTATTATTAAGTAGTAAAATGCTAAGGATGCAAATAAGCATCCTAAGTGTTTAAGGAAATGTAAGTTTCACCCCTTTGACTGAAAGCATGAAGTTTGATCTTGAAGTATAATCTGCAACACCTTCAAATTACCTGTTTCCTCTAAGTAAGTGAAACTTGAGTTCTGAAACTGTTCAAACAGGGATTTTTCTAGAACTCTTTTAGTACTTAAATTGATTGTTTTCTTCTCAAGAAAAAGCAGGGGTGAAACAAAACCTATTTAGTCGATGTTCACAACAATCAATGCTCAATGTTAATTCTTGGTCTCATTTCAGTGAATTTAAATTTCTTATTGTACCATTATCTTCCAAAGCTTCTATTTTGCCTTCAGAATCTTATCTCTAAACCAGAGTGGTATCTTGTTCCTTGAGATGACAAGGTTGTGTTTGTGTACGTTCGATTCTGCCTTGCTGCCTCTTTTAGAAAGGTCTTCATACTTTAAATTTACTGTCCATGCTTGCAGACTACCAAATACTGTCTCTGCCTAGCAGAAATCATAATAGCTACTGCCTGTACCTCCCACAGCTGTGTAAAAAGTTAAAACTAATCAGAAGCTATAAAGCTGCGTGTTGGTATTTGTGGGAATTCTCAAAGGTAATAAAAATGTTATGTCTCTTGGTCCTCACCACTCAGAAAATAAAAATTTAAAAAACCCCAAAACAAAACCAAAAAAATCCAAGTTAAAGTGCACATGCTGTATTTCTTCATTACATGGAGAATTCATTATGACAAGAATTCATTATGACGGGAAGTCCCTAAAATCAGTAAGTCACAGTCTTCAGGCACTCTACAGTCAGACGGTATTTGCTAATAATTTTACTGATGACAGCTTCAGCATCCATCCTGGGATTTAGACACTACAGTACATTTCCTGCCCTCTGCTCCTTCCTCTATCCATCACTTTTGATCCCTTCCCAGATGTTTCATCTTCTCTCCCCAGCACCCAGCACTTTGGAAGCCTCCCTGGGTCCCTGCAGCCCCAGGGAGGAATGAGCTCAGCCACTCTCTTTGTGGGGACTGCTCTGGTACAGGGCAGCCAGCACTCTGGAAGAGCTGGAACTATGGGTAAAGAAGGAAAAAGGAAACAAATTTCATGTGTCTTCTCCAGAATTTTAGGCAGTGATGAATATTCTCAGCCAAAGAGGCATAAAGTTTATTTGTAGCACAGGAGAAACTTTCTATTTTGCCCTCGTTCTGATGCAGCTGAGTACTTTTAGGTGAATCTTTCTGGGTATAGTCAATGTTCAACTACCCTGTGACTTTGTATGTAGAAGTTTTCAATTCTGCATCATGATTAGCATTGTACTACATGATGCCTTTTTTCCCTTCTTCCTTTCTTTTTTGCTGTGCTTTGGGTTTCATTCATTCCAGCTTAGCTGTTGTCTCTGGCAGCTTCTCTTTATTGTCAGAAATGGTTGTTTATGGCTGTTGGGTTTGGGCTGAGAGAGGAATGTGGTGAATCCAGTGGTTGCACTTATTTCTCTGCACTAAGTTGGTAAACCTGCCAAGACACAGGCAGGAGAGTGGCAGGTAGAGAAGTTGGGGCTTTTATTTTCCTGGCATGTGACAATATTCTCTGTGTCTTTGTGCCCTAGTTCAGGGTTCAGCGTTCATAGTTTCAGAGTACAAGATTGCAACATGTACTTGTACTGCATTGCACAACTGGGTTTGATTGTTTCTCTGGTCAACACTAATTATCTAGTTGAGTTCATTGCTGAAAGGAAGAGTTCTGGTTTTGATGATTTTCATTTTTGTTACAATCTGCTTTTGCAATCAGTATATAAATGTTTTACAAGGGCGGAGTGCTATTTTGATAGTTTATCATGATAAAGACTGAACTGCTTGCATTTGGGGGTATTCCTGGTTATTAAATAGAGGCAAGAAAACAGAATTTTAGTGAATTTCACAAAACAAGTTAACATACTTTATAACAGTTAATAGCCTGTGCTTTTTTTTTTTTTTAGTGGATACTGGTATTCTGTATTTTCCTGTTCCTTTCAACTGGATTTTTTCAACCCATGCTCAGTACTTCAGAGATAAGTGTACTTAACTGAAAATTAGCTAAAAATTGGTGTAGTCAACAGAAGAACCTGTACTTAAAGCACAGTTCATGTGAGTAAAGCTTTACAGTATTGGCACATATGGTTTGTGGTGACTCCTCAAAAGACACTTTCTGTCACCTTCAGATTTAGAAGAGATGTTTGAGGCAGCTAAAGAATGTAAAGATGCCAAATTGGGACTTGCATGGGCATCAGTTTCCATCTAATTTATTAGAAAACTTCAATTATTTAATTAAATATTCAAAGGAAAAATATATCCAGTGACTCCACCAAATATTTTACATCAAAGTATGTGAAAAAGCAAACTTCTTAACTGTTGTGTTCCAGTTATCTTAATGAAGTGTTTGGTTTTGTTTGTTTTACAGAAATCCTGTGTAACACATGACTTAGATGTTGTGACTCTAAATGAAACTAAGAAGAGAACCTGCTGTGCATTCTGACATACTGTTTCTTATTCCATTTTCTCTTCAGGAAATATCAAGTGTTTCAAAGGAACATGCAAGATTTTAAAAGTGAGCTTGTAATCCAAAAACACAGTGTTTACGCATCCTTTGTATTACACAGACTTTGCTGCCAAATTTTTTATATGTTTATATTATATTTTAATATTTTTAATGTGAAGATAAAACAGTTATCTGATTTTGGAGTTATTAGATGCATCACAGGGTGACAGTGTTTGAATGCAAATGTGTGCAGAAGTGAAGTCTAAGTGTACTAATTTTCTCTTATTAAAAAAACACCCTTCACTGTTTTGTGTGTGTTATTTGTACCAGATTTGTAATACAATGAACATTGACATCATCACACAAGCAACCTTCTGATATATGAAATCATATAACATCTCTTTAAATGCCTGATATTTACTGCAATCCCATAAGACAAGTCTCAGATAATTTTTGTCTTGGTTTCTTTTATACCCATTTCAGAACCATACGTGCTGCTTCAATGCTCTTGAACAGGGACTCTCAGAGGTGACGTCTGAGAGAAAGGGATAAACCATATAAAGATTGGTGTCATAGAATGGTCTGGGTTGGAAGGGAGCTTGAAAATCATCTAGTTCCAACCTTCCTAACATGGGCAGGGACACCTTTCACTAGAGTATGTTGCTGGACCTTCCTAAGAATTCAGAAAACATGGAGCAACAGAATGCATCCAGTAATAATAATAATAACAGTCTTTCTGATAAAAAGTTTATAATTCCTTAAAATAATTCCTGCTGGTATTAGCAGCATACCTGCATTTTCAAATGTTCTTTTTGTCACAAATGATCACAATAAAATATATATTTGTATATAAAACAAAATATTTGTTCGATATTGCAATATATTTATGTTATTTTATTAAAGTATAAATAGAGGAGTATCTGTTTCTGCTCATTTAGATCTGTTTTATACTGACTTGTAATATCTTTAAAATCTGTGGAGAATATTTAATTTCAAACAAGGGCAGAATCAGGATGCTGGTTTCTTTAATCAAAATTTTTTCTTTAATCAAAAGCAAAGCAAGCACAACTCAGACCTGCAGGACAAGGAAAAAGCAAACACAAGCTGGCATCCAGGAAGAATTATGGTGACTGTACTGTCTCTTTTTTTTTCCTTGCATAAGAGATGTGGTCGTTTTATCACCATTTTTGAATGAATAATGCTATTGTGCAAATTGTATTTTGAGCCATCCCAGCACATCCAAAATAACTAACCCCACTGGCTTACTGTTCTGCAGTGCCACTAACCTCCTGAAATATGCCTGCTTCTTTTTTGAGGGCTGTTTGCAGATTGTCATAATATCAAATTATTATTAGATTTGGTATTGAGAAAGGAAATTGAACTGGACAATGCTCTCTGAAGCACATGGGACCAAACGTGCCTGAGCATACCTGCCTGGTTCATGTGCCCCTAGCCCAGGTAGTGTGCCTGCAGAAAGGGTGCAAAAGGATGGGCTGGGCTGTGTATTTACAGCTGCTCCTGACTACTCATCATGGCCAGTCACTAAAGCTAGTGATTATCACAAAATCTGAAAACAAGGAACAAAGGATAATCCCTGCCTTCATTAAAACCATAGCAGAGGAAGGAAATAGTGCTGGAAGGGATTTTGAGAGTCTGTCTGGGTTCTCATCCTATCTCAACCTCTGATCAGCTGCCCCTGATGTAATGCAAGAAGATGGTCAGAGTGCTGCAGTGGTAGAGATTTCAGAGTGTCTCTGAGTGGCAACAGCCCTTACTTAACTGGTTTAGTAAGCAGGAAATTTCCTAATACCTAACTGAACTGGTACACATGGAAAGTAGGTTCTCTTGATGTAGGTGAACAGCTCTTCTCTTCTCTTCTCTTCTCTTCTCTTCTCTTCTCTTCTCTTCTCTTCTCTTCTCTTCTCTTC
>VZTJ01006085.1:434625-605353 GCA_013397795.1 Orthonyx spaldingii | reverse complement strand
CCCCGCCGCTGGGCTGCAACCTCAAGGACGTGAAGTGGAGCGCGGTGGCCGTGCCCCTGGACCTGCTCGTCAGCACCTACCGGCTGCCCCAGATCGCCCGGCTGGACAGCGGTGCGTGGGGCGGGGAGCGGGGAGCGGGGCCGGGCTGCGGGCGGGCTGCCGGACACGGTCCCGGGAGCGCCCCGCGCCTCCCGCGGCTCCCGGGAGCGCTCCCCCGGCGCTCCTGGAACTGGCATCTGCCGCTGCCGGGGCTCGGAGCAAGGCTCCCACTCGCCGCGGAATCCGCGCGTTGCTTTGCACCAAAATATCTGGGTAATGTGCCCCCTCCGTGTGTGCGGAGGGGAGCTCGCTGGAGCCTGTCTGCTGTCAGCAGCCTGCCCCGCTGAGAGAGATCCTCGCAGTCCCAAATTAAGCGTGGAAGGGCATTTTCAGCACTCGAGACCCGGTGTTTTGATGAAATGATGCTACAACAAGGCCAAATGAGAAGGGATACTAAATATCTAAGTGAGCTAAACCCCTAGTGTTACAATTCCCTAAGAAAGCCACGGACCTGTAAAAAAAAGGAGTAACATAAGAAGCCTTTACAGTCTCCAGATAACTTTTTATTACAGTTTACTTGGGTGCTCACCTGCAGTTTCCAAGTCTGCAGCTTTTTGTTTACTCCAGGAAATATGCATCACGTCTGACAGAACCGCTATGACAGCACCGTTTTACCTTTCCTAGATCCATGTCTTGGAAAGTAATGTGTTGGCACAGAGAACTAGGGTAATATGGGAAATTTTTAATAAAGGCTCAGACAGCTGCTTTGTAATAGTGTGTATGTGCATTGCATGGTAGCTCCATGAAAACTATCCAGCTCTCTAAAGGAATGCAGAAGATAGCTCACAAATTGGAAAAAAATTCCAGGCTTTTTAATTCATTAGCTTATGAAGTCACCATGTACTTATACGACGTAATAGGGCAGTTCTTGATTTATCAAGTTTTGTATTGATTTGAAAAGTTTAAAACCAGCACAGGCATTGTCCTCTGTTACTCCCCAGTGTACAGGTCAAGACCAAGACTGTTTTATTACTTAACTGCAGTTTCCATAATGCAGTGATGATTTTTGACTTTGCCCCTGGATTATGCAGTATTTTTCCTTTCATTCGTAGTGCTTCCTCAGAGCTGGAACTCAGGGGCATGTTAAAGAAAAGGTTTTTTTTTTTTTTTCTTTTTTAACTGCATCTGCCTGTTCATCATACTGTCAAATGTAAGTTGTCCTGTGAGAATGGCAAAGCTGGTATGTTAAAGAGTTCCTTGTGGTAATACCTTCTGTCACTAGGAACAGCTAAGATGGCCTCCAGTCACTGCACTTAAGGCTGTCAATTTACTTGAGTCTCCTGGCAGTGATTCAGGCTTTAACAGGATGTATATATTGATGACTTATTAATTTCCCGCTCTGTGTTTTATACCTCCCAGTCTCCCTTCTTTTCTTGTCTTTCTTCATTAGAAGGCACCTGGAAAAGCTTTGTGGGTAGAGAAAGTTTATGGGTTTTTGAAGCAAGCAGTTGTTGGGAGTTTTTGAGGGGGAGGGTCTTGTGCTGGAGCTGTTGATGGGAATATCCCATAACTGTTGGGGAGACAAAGATGCTGTTGCTTTTGTGCCAAAGGCTTTTTTGTCCCATGTGCTGCACTTAAGAGCATATGTACAGGCGAGTGGATGTAAACAGACCTGAGCTCTTGTGCCCATGCCCTGAGATGGCCAGACATGAGGCAGCTGTTGGTGTAGGTGTCCTGCAGTAGTGGTTCAACCCCACACTAAGCCCTGCCAGGAAGCAGGCTCAGGTAGAGCTCTGTGTGAGGGCTTCAGGTTGGAGCTGGTTTAGGTCTGTCCAGTGCAGCGGCTCGTGGGTCTAGTTTTGCCTGCTCAAATGCATGTACTTTTAACTTCAGGCACTACAGACAGCAGACAAATCAATATTTTATAAAGAATACAGACGCCATGGTCTTGGAGATATGAAGAGAATGCTTTTCCTTTTACCAGAGAAGGTTATCTTGCAGTAAGAGAAAGCAACCATGAATCACCACATAGCCTTCTAAAGCAGGAAAGTTGGGAATGTGCAACACTTGTGGAATTGACTGGAGCATGGGCTGTCATGGGGTGGTGGCTCTGCATCCCTGTTCTTGTCTTGCAAAGTTAACAAGTGGAGCTCTGTCAGAGAATTTCTTGATGCAACACTGAAGAAAATAAATGCAGAGTCCAATTCAAATGTGTGTCATCCAGTGCTTAGGAAGTTTAAGGCTGTGTTAGTAAAGTAGTGTTTTGTGCCAGTTTTATCAGGGTGTGGCTCTTATCTTTGGGTCAGGGTTTGTTTGCACAGAAATGGCCTCATGTCTTCTTCAGGTGCTGAATTCCTCTCCAGAACAGTGGAAGCTGCATGTGTTTCGTGTTGTTGGAAATCGAACCACCTGTAGATGTCTGTCTTCAGTCACCTTTTGATTTTGTGGTTGGCCTCTGTCTGTAGCAGCAAGTTGCTTCTTGGCTGTTGTTTCAGTTTTCATGAGGTTTTGTGCAAACCAGAATTTGTTTCTTCTGGCAGACCAGGATGTAGGAGAGGATTGTAAAGCTGGAGTTGTATTTTCTTCAGAAGATGCCAGTCTTATTGTGTTATTTCTACATTTCTTAATGGAGTTTAGTGCTTGGTGGATAATGTTCTTAGATGACACCCACACAAGATCTCCAATTTTTCACTGTTGCTTCACCTTCTGGCCTTTCAGTATGAAGTGGAAGAATGGGCATGATCAGTTCAGTTTTATTCTTTGAGCTTGGATGTGCAGCTCCTGGAAAATTGCCCTTAAGTAATTCAGTTTGATTTCTTGACAGGATGAAGTTATGAAATATTTATGTGCACTAAATTTGGTCCTCTGCTAAGAAGGCAGGGTTTTTCTTGATGGTATGGGTGGAAGTAGTCTTTTGTTACATCACGATATAGTTGGAAGTAGTTAGGCATTCGTGCCTACCTTATCCATCTATAAATGATAAATATGTCAACTTCTGAGGGTGGGGGTTTCAGAGTTTGAAAACCTGAAAAACTTTGCAGGTTTTTTTTTTAAGACTGGTTGTGTTTCAGGTTATGCTTTTGGATGCTGTTAAGTCATAAATCAAATTTTGTTTCAATGTGTTCATGTGTTTTATTGTTCTGCTGGTGAATATTGTAATATTAATTGAACAAACAGACTGAAAAAAAAAAAACAAAACCCAAATCTGTTACTCTTGAAGGAAAGAAATGGGTTCTATATGGAGTTTTTTCCAAACTCCGTAACAACTTTAATATTTCTAGATGATAAACACAAAACTGCTAAACACCCTACCAGAGAAAATGCATGGACTTGATCTCATGCTGTGGAATTCACTGAGTGGGCTCTTTCAGAAGAAAAGAAGCAAGACTTGAAGAGCAAGAGAGGAACGAGCTTTGTGCTGTGTTTTTCCTGTCCTCCCCCCTTCCGCCCCCTAGTCCTGATTTGCATTGTCACAGCTGAATCCCACCCCAGTGAGAGACTTGTGGGTGGGGGGTGCAGTGGGGAAAAGGTTTTGCTCTGGGAACCCGCAGCAGAAAGCGATCTTATCACAGTGTGGTTGTTGCAACAGGGCAAAAGGTGAGCATCGCTGGCCTGTGAGAACCAGGGCTGCACGTGAGGCTTGGCTTGGCTCTCCTCACACCATCCAGGAGGAAAAGCTGATGGCGAAGCTGTGACTGTGTCTTGTTGCTAATGCGGAAATGATCTTGTGCATGGTGATCTCAGGGCTTTAAGTTTCTGGTAATTATTTTTCTAAGGATAATTTTGGAGGGTAAAAAAGAAATGCTATCAAGGTTAAGATCTGGAAAATATTGTTTTGTATAGAGCTGAGGCCAAGCTTTTTTTTGTAAGCTTACTGCTGCCTTCAGACTCCCAAGAGCCTGTCATTCTTTTTCTTAGTGGAACTCCCTTTTTCCCCTACATAGTCTTGCTCTGTTTTCACAAGTAAAGATCAGCCTTTGCTTGTAGGTATTTTTTACCTGTATATTGAATATGAACTGGAAGAGTTTACAGAAATTTCCAGTTTGTGTACAAAGACTAAAGTTTATGGGATTAAAAGGCCATATGGTCCTCTGATTTTATTTTTTTCCCCCCTAAGTGATATCTAGAAAAAAAAAAATTATGTGCTGGTGCTGTTGGGATCAAATATAGTGGCACTTGACCTCAGCTCATAGAGAAGTGGTTCCCTACTGTGCGTGGTGGGGGAAACATGTTGAACTTTACTGCAAGGGAGATGATGGATCTCAATAAGACACTGAGACAGTGAAGGAAATTTTTCTCTATGCATTGTAAATGTGCTGTAAGATGAAATGGCAGATAGTGGCTATAAAGAAAGGAAAAATCTGTAAAATAGGTAACAGATTTAAAAGGTGATTTTCTTCTTTCTTACCCTTAGGTGAACTCCTGTGCATATCAGTAGTGGGTGCATAGTGAGTTCGTGCTGCTGTTGCTACTGGGGACAAAGGGATTTTATTTTTTGTATTTCAGGTTCTCTTCTTCCCTTCCATTTCAAAACTTTCTCAATGGTGACAACTGTCTACCCCAGTCATATTCAGGGGACTATTGTTCTGTTCAGCACATTACTGTAGAGCTCATTCCAGTTCTGGAAACTAAGCACCCTCACATCTTATCAAAGAACATCATACTCAATAGAACAGCGTGGCCGTGTACATAATGAAAATTTTGCATTGCGTCACTCCACAAATGCGGGTTATCTGTGCAGCTGAACAATACTTTGAAACTACAAAGAGACTTATTCTTTAAAGGTCTGAATGCTGCTATCCATGCTTTAATTGTCTTGAATGACCTCCTTCTTTTGAGAAGTTAGTGCAGGGTGTCTCAGTAGTCTGCTATTGAATAACTCTTTAAAAGGCGTCATGTGGGAGTAGGGCAAAGCTTTTGAACGGACCAAGAAAGAGGTTTCAGATGTGCTCAGACCCTGGGCAGCGGCTGTGATCTGATTGCCCACTGTAGGTGTGGCCGCCTTGTCCACTGAGGTGTGGTGGGTGATAGTTCTTATGTATGGGGCAGACAAGACAAGTGTGATTTCAAAGCGAACATCCTCAAGATACATGGTATCCACATGGCTTGATTTCTTCCTTAGGTGCTGAACAGCTTTGCAACTATGGCTGTTTATACCGTGTATTCTGCCATTAAAGAATAATCCCAGTAGCACCTCCTGCTTGCTTCCTCTTCTTTCTACCTTGACTGTATGGTCTGCTGTTTCCATCAAGACAATTGAATGAAAGAAACAATTGACAGGTTGCCACTAACTACTGCTCCTGGAGGTTTTTTTTGTTTTGGTTGGATTGTTTCTTTCCTTTTCCCCTGCTGGCAGAGATGTGTTCCAGAAACATTTTAGTGAAAAAGCTTTTAATTTATTTAAAACCTGCAGCTACCGAATGGTGTCTGTGAAGATTATCGTGCCTTTCTGGAGATGGAGGCCAGTACCTTGGCAAAACCTATTCCCAGGAGTACCCTGGACTTCCAGTGAGGTAGATAGAGAGTTCAGTGTCATACCCATTTTAGTAGTGTGTATTGTGTGTCCTTAACCAGACATTTGAACCCTTGGTAGTGTGTTAGGGCTGCTAGAATGGAGAATAGTTACATTGCCCTTATTTCTTGAGTGTTTAATAAATGCTCCTATTCTTCTCTGTTATTGAAGATCTGAAATTACTAGCTCTTTCTTTCAGTTTCTGAAGTTGACTCTGTGAGGTGAAACCTTTGTGTAGATACCTGGACAAACACTTCCTGGATAGTTATGTAGTTCAGGTATTGGAAGGTGAAATACCACAAGTCTTTTCTTAACTGTAATTCAAGTGCCATAACTTTAAATCCATGGGAGTTTTTCTTTCTTCCCCGCCCCATGTAAATTACATCTAACTTTCCAATAAAACACAAGATACACATAAACCCAAAGGTATTAAGGTGCCTCAAACAGTTAGTCAAACCCTTAATCTTAAAACAAATGTGGTGTGATGAATCATATGCTGCTGTTGCAAGGAATGGTATGAGTCTAGCATAGGAAAGAAGGGCTTCGTTGTTTTCTGCTTTGTCTGTAAGTGCTGTTCTGGAACTAGGTGTTCCTGGCTTCGGTGATTATGTGAACTGACACTCCCTGTAATGCCCCAGCAAAGGCAACTATGCCAAGACTAAGTGCTGGAGGATATTGGACAGTATGGTCTGGTGCTACAGGATTTAATGGAAGCAGTGGGAAGAGCTACAGTGTGTTCCAGTCATTCCAGTGGTGGTTTGTCAGAAGCAAAGGGCATGGGTGTTGCTGTATTTCCTTTTGGCATTAGGACTAACAAGTTGGTTGGATTAGGGAAGCTTAAGTCTCTCCCCTATAGGAAAATATTCATCATCTTAATGTGGATTGCATATGACTCAAAACCAACCTTCATAAAACTCAGTGAGCCAATATTTCAAGTCTGAAATTTTTTGCTTTTAATGGTGCTTCTCTTTGGAAAGAGTTTTATGTAGCATTTGTGGTTTGTGATTTTCATACCATTTGCAGTATGAAAAACTTGTGGAGCGAACTGCACTGTGCCTCCACCTGTAAGCCACGCCTGGTCATCTAAAGGACGTAGCACAGAAATGTAAAATTGAGGTGTATAAGCAGATTGAAGAGTGTCTTTGCTGGGGATCAGAGCCACATCTCCACTGCAGTCTCTGAGGTGGTGTGCAAGTCAGCATAAAACTAATAAATCACAGCTTTGCCAGGGCACCTGCATGCTTGACTGAGGCCTTCCACCAACAAGAATAGCTGCTGTGTCTCAATATCTCCTGTACTGCTACTGTGTGATGTATTGCCCTGCCAGGCTTGCTACTGTGTGCTGGGAGGGGAAAAGGGTCTTCCTGGGGCTGGGGAATCTGTGGAGTCCGGGCTCCTCATCCTTCAGGTGGCCTGTTACGCGGAGGGAGATGCTCCTGAGAATGCAAAATGGACACTGAGTGGATCAAGCCATGATGAAGATGTAAAGTGCCAAGCAATAGCTGCAAGGGCTGTGTGTTTGGGGGGTGTGGGGAGCCCCATGCCAGGGATTGCAGCATCTGCACACCCAGGCAAGAGCTGATGTGCTCTCAGCAGAGGAGTGAATGGTGATTTTGCCAGGAAAAGCAGCAAATCTTGTTGCAGTGGGAAAGGTCACTTGGAGCTTCCTGGAAGTGCAAACCTTCAAGAAATGCAAAATTATTTGAAAAGTGTCCTTTTTGGTTTTGGGGTTTTTCTTTCAGGATGCTATAATCTTGTAATCACAGAGAACTTGGATGTGTGCATATTTCCTTGGTCTGTGAGAATGTCACTGGGCTTCTAACAGAACCAAGAATAAAGATTTAACCATGGTCTCAGAGGCTGGAAGATGCCCAAGAGCTCAACCTGATGAAGTTGATACTGGAATTGCTTCATACCAGGGCTGAACCTTAGTGACTCAAATGTTATATAAAACACAACATGCTGCAATTCTGTTTGTGAAATGAGCAGGGAAAACATTGTGGTGGTGACAAGGAAGTTGGGGCATTTCTCCTTACAGTCAGAGCTGGGGGAGTGGGAAGAAAAGCTGAGTAAAGAAGTAAAAGCCCCTTTTGATGGGTCATTATGTGCCATGTGCTACTTTGCTCTCTGCCTTGGTGCCCCCATGGCAGAATGTCTACCTGGCATGGGTAAGGATGTGGCTCCATGGGTGACAGGTTGGGGGACTGTGGCCACTGTTTAGGGGAGCACCAGCCGCTGACTGGGATACACTGTTGGGGTGTGCATCCTCTGAAGGCAAAGTGCTGGACTAGAGGCTGCATGGGGACACAGTTCTGCTCTGCAAGGAGGATATGGGCTAGCTGCACAGAGTACAGAGATTAACCACCCCAAATAGAGTGAATAAGCCTTCACTCTGTCCTGAAGGGACAGGCTGTGTGCCCAAGACTAACCCAAGGGCACAAGTGGAGGAAGGTCCCTGCGTGTAACTAAGCAGTCATTTCAAAATTGCCCCCTGACTCGGTGTTTTGCTGCCAGGGCTGTTGCTGAGCGCTGTGTGAGCTGGACAGCCAGACTGAAGCAGAGCATGTCTGCCTTGCAGCTGGGTCTATAGGAGCTATGCAGTCTAAATACTCAAGTTACTAACTTCCAGGAACTATTTCCAAGTAGCCCACAAATGCTTGGATACCCCCCTCTCCTGTGTTTGTTTTTCAGTCTGCAGCTCTTTTTGTTGTTGTGGTTCCAACTGGCAGTTTTCCTTATTTGCCCCACTGAAAGCTATTCTTGTTGCTTCCTGGCACCTCACCATTCTGGAGATCAAGGAGGGAGGATTGGGGTGGGAAAATGAAAGAAACGTTTTTTTTAAGGAAGGGGAGGAAAAATGCCTCTTCTTGTCCGGCTTTCCTGTTACATCTTTCAGAGTGTCCCTTTAAGTCATGGTGGGTTCAAGGAACCCTTGGCTGCAGTCTGCAGTCGTTCATTCCATCCCCGAGGCTACCGTCCTGCACTTGTGGGTTTCCAGGAGGTGTGGCAAGTTTATCTGCAAGATTGCTGTCAGGTAAAACTCCCAGTACTGTCAGGCAGTGGCAGAATGGAGCAGTGCAAGGAGCTGCTTCTCTTATCCTTTCTTGTCTTCACACAGGGTAGTACCTTTCACCCCTTCCATCTCTTGTAATGTCTTTTTTCAGCACCTGTGCAAACTCTGTTTCTCCACCTCTCCATACCCTCACCTTTGTGCTCTGCCCTCTTCTTTTTCCCTCAGCATGGAGGAAATTGGGGTGTTTCTTGGACCAGAGAGCAGTGTGGTGTTTGGTTGTGCATGTTCCAGGAGGGATAGCTGCATTGTGCTAACAGAAGTGAGAAAGCAAGCAGGGAAAGTTATTTTAGGCATTTCTAGAGACTTCAGTGTTTCTGGTCACTGGGAGCAGAAGCTGGAATTGCAGCTCGTTGCTGTTAGAAGGGGCTGCAATTTCTTCCCCGCTGTAGAGGTGTGCCTGATATCAGTGCAGAAAACGTGGGATCTTCCCCTGTGGAGTCCTACACTTTGCTGTTGACATAATGTTTTGTGTAACTTCCGTGGAAGGGATTTTTGCTGGCAGGACTCAAAAGTGAATTGATAGGCTTTGCATGTAATGCTTCCTTTTTTCAGCCCACACTGATTGCTTGCTTGACCTAGAGAATGAGAGTGGGGATGCTGTGTATTTGTAAGAATAATGCTAGTCCTTGTCCATTTGTGATATGATGTGATGAGCCAAAAGGAGAATCTTAGGTGTATATCCTTGCTGAAGGACTGGCTTCCAAAACATTTAATTATTCCTGCTTCTTTCTTAACAATTTTTTGTTTAGGCTTCTATTTATTCAAAGGACAAAGTGCCCCATTTCCTCTTTGAAGGGGCCACAGGCACACGCATAGAGTTAAATCTGAGATCTTACCTGAGTTATGTTTAGGTAGTTTCATTATGGTCCGACTTCTTTTTTCCTGTCTTAATCTCTGAATGTAAAGCAAAAAACTCATAGCAGCAAAATACAGAAAGCATCAGCACATGTGTGACTCAGAGGGGTGAGAGGGCTCTAAAGGAAAATACAGATTATAGTTACACACATGTATTTCTGCAGCCCCTGGACCCAGGATGTGGCTGCAGACCAGCAGCAAAGATGTGACAGCACTGCAGCTGAAGGTAGGGCGAGCTGCAGAAGATTTTTCTGTTGCATGTCTTATGGGTTGCAATGTCAAATATCATTTGGTTTCCTGTCAATATATAACAAAATATGTTAAGACCAAATTGCCTGTGGACAAAGATAAATGTACCCTCAAGGGGAGAGTGAGGCATGACGGGCTTTTTTTATTCACTCTGTGTTCTGCATGCTGCGTACCCAAAGTAGAAGCTTTTCTTTCCACATACGGGTGGGTTGTTTTTGGGGGGTTTTTGTGTATGCATTCTTAAGGTGATAGAAATATTATCAAAAAACTGTTAAGAGCTGTTATTCACTTGTCCCTTACATTTTATTAAAAGCAAATCCATTCTTTTTATACCTTACAGCTTAAGTGTAGATTTCTCTGAAACAATGGAAGTAAATTGCATTCAGGATTAAGACTGTTCTTGATCAGAAAAGCTGTAGGGGCTGCTTTGATTGTGTTCCTCCTGTTAGTATTCCCATATTACTCAGATACTGTTCCAGGATGTAACCAGACCAAAGAGGTGCCTAATTAGAGTTGAACATCCATGCTTCTGTCACTGTATGCAGTCAGCCCACATTTGAAGAGGCATTACCTGCTTATTAGTGATACTTGAATTTTTCCAGGTTAAGCAGAAGGGGTAGGGTGGCTGTAGCAAAAATGCAGAGGCAATGGCAGCTCCAACAATTGGGTGCCGTGTGTGCACAATCCATTAGTGCCTGTTTGGACTATCAGGGCATGGGGAGGTGGGCCAGGCCACTGGGCAAGCAGCCAGGTGGCAACCCTACTTCAGAGCAGAGCTGAACTTTTGTTCATTCCAGCTGGTTTTATTTCATCCTTAACCCAGGCTGCAAGAAAGATGAGAGACAAATTAAATTGTAATGATGAGTTCTCTGAAAGCCAAAGAAAGCTATGCTTGAGCAGCTCCTGCATTTGGGCTACTTTATTTTTAATTGGGAGCTTATCCAAGATGCCCCAAGTTCAAGCAGGGATCACTGCTGTGCAACACAAAGTGGCGTAGTGTCCGTTTAGGACTTGGGATGTATAATGAGAGGACAGAGCATGTTTACTTGGATGCTATTTTAAAATATCATCTAATTATAAATAACTGTCAATGAGAGCTCCCAAGCTCTCATGCTGTGCCCAGGAAAAGTCTGAATGAATAGACTGTTTCTCTGTCTGCCAGGGCAGAATCTGGAATCAAATTCTAGCCCTTAAATCCATGAGGTTGGTAGGGTTAAAATTGTCTTCATTGGCATCCCCAGTCTGGGGAGCTTTACCCAGCCTTCCTTGACCACACTCCCAACCACTACTCGTGACTTTGCAGCAGCAAAGGTGTGTGGCCGCCTCCGGCTTGGTCAGCTGAAGCACCCATTCTGTATCTGTGCTTGGATGTAAATAGGAAGTCAGTAACAGTGTGTGAAGTGCAATGCTAAATGCTGACCTCCCACCTCTTAAGTATTAAGCTTCTCCAGCTGGGCACCTGATGCTAAACAGGCACTTGGAAGTGTGTCCTCACAGTATTTATAGACACATCTGAGCAAGAGCTCTCTAGAATGAGGAATGCCTGCCTCTAATGAAAGAGAACCTTGGTTCTCTTAATGAAGTATTTAAAGGAGCTGATTGGGATGGCAACAAACTGCTCAGAAGTCTCATTACTGTTGTGTTTTTCCTTTGGTCAGGTAAAGCTGTTGTTTTCTTTATCTGTACCTATCAGACTGCTTTTGAAAGCTGCTCTTTGCATTCTTTGTTTCCAGGCCTGGTGCCTTGATTACAAAGGATGGATAAATATTTTAACTTTCTTGCCCCCTCGATTTTGGCCATGAGAATTCAAAATGGAAAATTAATTACATATGGGATGAACATAACTCCTTTCTCTCATTCCCTATGTTAACAATAAACTAGGCTGGAACCTCTCTTGCATGCAATGAAAAGTTACTTAGCTTTCTCCTCAATATTTCTAACCTGTTACCATTTTAAGTGCAGTTAAACTTGTCATTCCTTGCTGTCATTCTTAGCACTTCGAATTTGTGGTCATAGATGACTTCAAAACCAGAGAGTTTTCTTCCATAAGAATCTCATTTTTTAAGGAATTGAGTGATTCTAAGATATTTTTTCCTTCCTTTTCTTTACCATGATAAATAGTTGCCACTAATAGTTGGCACATATTCAACGTGTTGCAGAGTAACAGAATAGTTTAAAGAATTGCTGATATTTTCTAGGCTGTTGTAAGTAACCATGGTGTTTGACTGTTTTGATCAATCATAGAACTAAATCTGTCATGAGGACACAGCAAATCTACAGTTACATCTGATGATGCTCAATATTAATAAGAAGAGTAATTATGGTAGCAACAGAAAGTTATTCAGTTTTGGAATGCAAATGTTAAAATGTTGTTGCAATGAGTGGTTTTTTCCCCCTGTGTGGGAGTGAAGAGCAGTCTGTGTTGAAAGATGTGTTTTGGCTTGTTTGACTTGAATTCATAAAAAGTAAGATTTCTCATTCTGGGATGTTACTTCTGAAGGCTTGAAATAAACACAAACAAAGCTCAATGAAATCTGTGTTGTTACTACTCTTTCTTTTTTTTTTTTTCCTCACTAGTTTTCTTATGAACACAAAGAAAGCAAGATGCCAAAGTTTAAACTGTGAGATTGCTGAAGTCAGCAGAGAGTTTACCAGTGACAGTGGCACCAAAATTCCACTTACTGCTTATTTAAAATATTTGTTCTTCTCTTCCCTGCAGTAGGTCAAACAGATTTTTTTTGAAGACTCATTGCGATGCTGTCTCTGTATATTTGCAGCTAGGGAAAAGCTTGCCTTGGAACAAACTGGATTTTTCAGTGGATTAATCTGTCCCATAGCTTTGTAATGAGATTATGGTTTATGCTGATTTGTTGCAACAGTACTGGTGTATCCAGTCATTCCAACAGCAAAATGTTAATCCTAAAGAAATAAATCTGTCTTCTTGCTGGCAGGCATAAAAAGAATAGGTGGTTGGAAGTCTCTGCTCTCTTGTTAGGTATTAGGGGGTGATAGCTTAAGTTCAGCATCAGTTGGATTTAAGCAATTTGATTGTATCAGGCTTTTGCAGAGGGATTGGAAATTGCAGAAATAAAGCCTTATCTCTTTTCTCTTGATTGTGAAATACTTAATGATTGCCCAGAGCAAAGTCTGATCACAGTGTTGTGAGGCTGGAGGATTACATCTATGCGCAAAGTACCCCAGGTAGTAATATAAGGCAGTCTGAGGGTGATGCTGTCCTTGCTCCTTCCTCACTGAGCAGGTATGGTCAGTGAAGCAAACTGGGTTCCCTGTTCAGACAACTGAAAATTGTTGCAGTGTAGCCAACAGCAGTTGCATTTCATCCAAGCTGTACAGTGGCAAGAGGCTTAATCTTGGACAAACTGTTTTGTGGGTAGATGCATCTTGCCCAGCTCTTCCTGAAGCTGTAAGGAGATTCAGTGTCCCTCTCTCCACCATCCAAGGTGGAAACAAGTGTAATTGCTGGTGGCAGACCTTGCTGCAGATGAGCAGCTTTTGGGCAGCACTCTGGGCTGGATGGGGTTGGACAAATCTCATGGACATTTCCTGCATTATCTCAGCAGTGAATTAAAGAAGAGACGGTGTAAAACTGTTGGTGAGTTTGTGAGGCACAACCTCAGCTGGCTTTGATGCCTAACTCTCAAATAAAAATATTTTTTAAAATATAAAAAGCACTTTTTAAAACTCTTTGTAATTAAAAAGCAACTCTGAAGACCAGTAGGTTGAATCTTAACCTGAGATACAGCACATAAGAGCTTCGACTAATTTTGCCTGAGCTTCCATGCTTTACTTATGGCTTTGCCCCATTTCTTGCTTGTGGCAAAAGAAGGAAGAATATAAGTCATCTTACAATCAAAATAAGTATGAATTCTTATGCTGTCAAAAGAAACTTTTCACCCACTGGAAGATGCAAAGTCTGTGCCGCTGATGGAAGGTCAAGTCAGTATTACTTTGGAGTTTTTTGGTTGGTTTTTTTTTTGAGAGGAATGTTAAGTTGCAGTTTGAATCACGACAGAAATGCTGGTTGATCCAGATAATAGGAAGCAGCCCAAATCAATGTGCTGCAGGCATGGAAGTGTTAAATGGAAGTACATATTGAAAACTACTTGGGAATTTGTTTGAGAAGGAAGAAGGGAATCTGAAAAGTGAGGCTGATTATCAATAGTCCTAGATATAACTGCAATTTTTTTTCTAGATCCTTGTGTTGCAAGCTCAAAAGATTGTGTAGCTGGGTACAGAGCTTTCTGCTTTCATCTTTTCTGCTATGCTCAGATGCAGAAAGTCAGTTGAGACCACTGCTAGGCTTTCCTAATGAATCTGCCCACTTTAAATTAAAAATTTAGTACATTACATTATATGGCCCTGAGATGTTTAAATTTTAACGTGGGTTGGGTTTGTTTTGGTTGGGTTTTTTTATTTTTTTCATCTTACTCCTAGAAACTACAATATTTGCTCCTAGAAATTACAATATTTACCCTTTTAACTTACTGGCAGTCTGTATTTAGACTTTGCATGATAGACTCCCATGCAAGTTGTTATGCTTTTTTTTTAAACAAGGAAGTTTCTCTGATCAGCTTGATTTTAATTTTTTAATCAACCTTTTTTTGTGTCTGTATGGAATAGCAAAGCAAGACTGATAACATGAAATGGCTTTCAGAGTAAGTTTTTCTTTAGTAGTAGTAGTGTTTTCTACAATTGCATGCTCTTTCTACTTTTTCCCATTAGGCTTTTTATGCAAGAGTAACTCTTCTGAGCATCTGTTCAGTCATAGTGACATTAAAAAAAAGGTCAATTTTTGTAGGTCTAATGTTGCTACAAGTGAGCTTCATCACGTAGCAAAATATTTCTGGAGTTTTCTTCTTCCTTTAAGGAACATTGCAAGGATGTGAGGTTTTTTTCTGTACACATTTCCTTTGCTACTTCAGACTGGAAAATTCAGATGATGTTCTCTACCTAATGAACTTTTTCTGCTGACCTACATCATAGACCAGTGCTTTTGCAGAAGAAATAGCACTGACAGGCTGAACAGCTCAATGGAGATTTGACTTACTAACGAAGGACAGTGCCAAAGCTTAAGCAAGCAAACCACCCTAATTTAATATTTATTAGTCTTTGACATTCACTGAGGTGCGTCTCCACAGATAAAATACCCATCAGATAGTGTGCAGAAAACAAAAAGGTTTGACTTTCTTCCTCCACCTTCCCTCAGAGTTCAGATGGAGTTCTTATGAGGAGAGGTTGTGCAGCCTGCTGAATAATAATAAAATAATTTGTCCTAATTTAAATATTCAGACTTAGCAAGAACTTTTTGTTTCTTCACCCAAAACATAAATCCCAAACTCATCATTATAAAAGAAGAAAGCTGTAAGTATTAGTGAAATGATCTGTAGGAAAAGAGGCAGCTGTTGTGCCAGTGAAATGCTGTGGCAGTAATACAACTGAGTGCTGGAAATGAAGGATCATGTGTTGACAGCACTGTGCAAGTCTGATGGAAGCTGTCCCGTGCACTATTGCAGGGAACTTGGAGCTCTCTTTCAATAGCCTATTGCCCATACTAACAATTTGAGGACTTTTTGTGTATGTTTTTCAGAGAACTTGTACTCTTAATACCATGAAAGCAACATACTCAGTGCAGTGCTACTTGAGCACTAGTGGTGCTTCTGTGTGCCTCTGAATCGAATGAGTCCAAATTCCAATTAACAGTTAATGCTCTTTGTGTTGCAGCCTGGTGTACATCTTCTTGTTTTGGCTTACTTGGTTTGTGTGGGACAAGAAGTTGCCATCTGCTGGTTTTTGTGGATGTTATGCCTTGGTTTTTGTTGTGTTGTATTTTAAGAGATCAGAAGCCCAAACAACTGTCTAAACAAGAACCAAAGTGCTGAGACCTCTTTCAAGATAATATAAGGATTAGCCCACCAGTGAGAGGAAACACAGACTCTCACACTTAAGAATGGCTCTTGAGTTATGATTGATTTTTTTTCTTTCTTATTTTAATTTTTTTTAAAGACAAAAGAATGTTGTGATACCTAGCCATATTTTAACACCTGGTGGTGCTGCAAAACATGCCATGGGAAGGCTTGCAGGTACCTGTAGTGCTTCCAGACCCTCACTGTCCATGAAGCTGGAGTGTGTGAGATGTCTGCAGTTCACAGATGCTCACTGTGCGCTCCCAGATGTTTCTGACCTGTGTGTGGTCTCTTCAGGTGTGCTGTCTCATCAGTGCTCGGCCCTGGGCTTCCCATTTTTAGATGGGATACCACCTGAGCTTTTGTGCTGAGAGGAGGCCTTGGCTTCATCTTTTATCTTCTGTGGATCTCCCAATAAGATGAAAAGAAATCGAATTCATCTTAAGGTGTTACCTGATGTGAGAGCTATGTGACTAGCTATGTTTGTAGAAACACAAGTTTGCCTTTCCAAAAACAAGACAACTTTTCTTAGTTTACTAGTGCCTGGTTTTGTGGGTTCCTTCTTTTGCCATGAAAAAGCAGCACTGGCATTTATGTTTGTGCTAGCAGTGTGACCTCCCTCTGACCCAAAACATCTCTTTGCACAGAGCCATGCAGTCTGTAATACTGTCTTTTTATTTTTTTTAACAATAGATAGATTATAACTTCATTTCATACTGTGTGGAGCTGTCCTTTTGTTTTTGTGATGTGGTAGGGTAATGTTAAGGTTTATCTTAATGCATGGCTTGTTGGTCCTCAGTTAGGGAAAGCCAGGGAAGCTGCATGCCCAGTGAAGCAGATAGTGTGTAAGTAGGTCTCCTCAGTGCAATGAGAGCATGATGAATAAGTAAGAACCTTACTTCTTTCTTTTTTCAGGCTTCTAATCATTTTGCTTTCTCTTAGCTTTCAGTTGTTGCCAGATAAACTTCCTTCCCTTGTAACACTAGCCACACGCTGACAGTTCTGCCTAATTATTTCACAGCATAGCTGCTCACCTGACCAGCCAGCCACTTCTTTTTCCAGTTGCACAAATTAACACTTCATTCCTAGCAAATGTTAGTAAAAACTTGAGGGGGAATAAGGTTGATGTTATTCTTTTGTGTGGTTTGGTAGGTACCTGGCTGAGCACCTAGTCATGATTTTTAATATTGCTGAGATTTTTCTATGTAATGATACGTAATGTGATTATGGAACATTAGATGGAATAATTAAACTCACCACCTACTTAACTGACCAAGACAGTCCGGGTGATGCACTTAATTGTACGGCATCTGTTACCTTGCATGCAGATGGTGTTCAGGCTTAATGAAAACACATGGCCCTAAGTCTTGCTGAGTTTTCCCTGGGGTTTCACGGGCATCTTTTTCATCAGTTATTTCACAAAAGCCATCTTAAGTTTCTTGTGAGCTCCTGGTTCTTTTCTATAAAACTTTTCATTCCAGAAAGAGCAAATTCAATGTGCTTGAACTGATGTGCAAGGGACAGCATTAAACTCACTTTGCAGTCTTCCATGATGAATGAGATGAGTGGAATGTGTCCGTAACCATCTTCCTGGCAGGAGGAAATGGTATCTAGCTCATCTGGTGTGTGTAAATGGAATCTGTTACGTTACTGGAACCTTGCATGCGATGACTTCTCTTTCTCTGAATTACCTAGTTACCTACTATTTTAATGTCTCCAGACGCAAAGCTTATGCTTTAAGGCAGTGATGCAAACTCTTAGCCACAATGACAAAGTGTGTGGCATTATGAAACGTTTGTATTCCTGTACATCACTGCCTATTTTTAGCAGTGTAGTTTCTGTGAGTGAGTTGAGTGAGTCATATTGGCCTGAACATTTTGCAGTAACTTGAATGTTAGTTTTTCAATATTAGGAGGGGAACCTTAAAAGTTTTGTTGTTTGTTCTTTTAATTTGTTTCATGAATTTTCTTTAGTGGTTGGTGTTGAAAAGTCTTTGTTGTCTTTGGCAAGCAGAGGTGTGTGGGGCCTGTGTGAATTTTCCATTGTGGACTGTAATGGGACATTAGGAAAAGGCTCTTCACTGTGAGAGTGGTCGGTTACTGGAACAGGCTTTCCACAGAAGTGGTCAGAGCACCAAACCTGTCAGGATTCAAGGAGCATCTTGATGATACTTAGGCATATGGTTTAGTTTTAGGCAGTCCTGTGAGAAACAAGCAGTCGGGCTTGATGATCCTTATGGGTCCGTTCCAACTTGAGATATTCTATGATCCAGGAGGAAGCAAAGAGGAGACAGGAGTGCTCAGGCCCTTCAAAAGTGGAGTGGTCTTCAGTTGCACTCTGGAGGCTTTGGGGAATTCACAGACGTTTTGGAATTGTGAAATGCTAAACTAAATAAAAATATGTGTCTGTAGAAAGTAAGCAGTGGCAACCACTTGCAGAGAGGTCTCTTTTCAAAAGAAATGAGCTTTTCTGTGCTGTAGCATGGACACATATAAACTCAGTCCCTGCATGTAGTTGACCTCTGTTTTCCCACCTGGTTCTTAAAAATTGCAGGTGAAAACAGAATTTAATCTCTGAATTTGTAGATGGAGGTATCATGTTCCTCCTCCATCAGTCTTGCTACAGTTGTTAGGTGTTAATTTGAAATTGGAGAGTTTACAATGACAGAGTCAAGATTTGCCAAATGTGGATGATCAAGTTTTGGAACTGGAAAGAATTATTCAAGTAGTATTGACATTTAATGTAGATAGTATTTAATAAGCATGGGAGTCCTGATTAGGCAATTACCTTTTTTTTTTTTTTGTTTAATGACTGTATCAACATGTGAATGACTTTCCTTTCCTGGTCAGCATTTCCCCTGCAACTACCCTTCAACAAGGGTGGTGTTGGCAATATTAGAGGTTTTTAGGAATTGTACCGAAATGGGTCAAGCAATTTAAAAATGATAGTGAATCTTATTTGCAATGAACATCTGAAGACCTATTGCAATGCTACTTTGGTGGTGCTGAGTGAAGTATCACCCTCAGTCACATTTTCCTCACATAGCATGGAGGCCATGATTAGCCAGGTGTTTTTGAGAGTCCATTAATCCCTTTGTGACGAGGAGCCTCTCCCTATAAAGCAAACCACAGGAATCTGTCTCATCTATGGTTGATACTGTTCATGGTCAGAGTGCTTGTGGGAGATCAGCTTGTGTTGGAACATACTGGCTAAATTTTTAGTTCCGAGGTGGGAGGCTCTTAATCTCAGGCAAGGATGGGTGTTGACATTTTATTTAGGGTTTAGGAGCTGCTAGCAAATCATGGGTGTCTTAGTCTCAGGCATTATTATGAAAAAACTTGACTCATGTTTTGGATGGAGGTAGGCAACTCAGGGAAGGGTGGGGAATTGCACCTGATAGTTCATTGCTTCTCTTGACTTTTATATGGGGGGGTAAAAGACCAGCACAAGTATTTGCCTGTAGATTCTTTGTAGTGGTTTAATTATATTGCGGGCATGTGAGGCAGGGAGGAGTGGGTAAAAAGATAGAGCAGCTAATCCATACTGGATCATAAGAGACAAAACTATTACTGAGGATGAGTGGCCTGTGTTCTCTGTTTTCTCATGGCGTCTTATTTTTATGTAAGCAGCAGCGTAGGAGTGTGTTGAATAGGTGAGAACCGAGTTGCATAGCTGGTGAATGTGAGGGCTGCCGAGTTCTCTCCCACACAGCTAAAATGTGATTAATGGAAGGCTTGCATAACTTATGTTACTGCGGCGGGGCGCGGGGGAAATCAGATTGAATGTGTGTGGCTGTTTTGCAAGGTATGGTTGGCTGAGGAAAATGTAAAGGCCTAGCTAAGCCTGGGCTGGGTTGGGTTGGGTTGGGACAGGAGTCGTGTAGCAAGGGTCAGAGGTGTCTCCAGCCTGGAAGGTCCTCCCCACCAGGAAGAAGCCACTTTAAAATCAGTGAGCAAGTGTTATGGGGGAGACAGAGTAGAAGAAAAGGGAAGAAAGAAGTGAGTTGCTTTGTTGTCCTCAGTCACATTTTCCTCACATAGCATGGAGGCCATGATTAGCCAGGTGTTTTTGAGAGTCCATTAATCCCTTGGTGACAAGGAGACTCTTCCAATAAAGCAAACCCCAACAATCTGTCTCACCTATGGTTAGGAAAGATCAGGGCTTGGTAAGGACAGACCTGCCCTTTGTTAAGGAGCCAAGGGGAGTGTCAACTCCCTGTCACATCTGATTTACCTTGTCTCCTCCAGTTTCCTGTGGCAAAACACAAAATTCATTTCCGATGTAATCGGTTGCAGCAAATAATTGGTGTAATGACAATTGTGGTTTCCAAAGTTCTGTTTAAAAAAGTACATCTACTTCCAGCTGCAGACTCAATTACACAGTCAGTCTTGGGCCTGGCTTACTAATCTCTTTTTACACTCACCTGTCCCACCCTGTTTTAGTGGAGCAACCACTTGAACAGATTGCAGCATGTGAGCCATGGCTAGAAGCACCTTTTCATAATGGGTGTCTTTATTTTCCTGAGAATATCTTCCTCAGATTCTTCGAGGGTGACCCATACTGTAATTATTTCCCAGCAATCCTGGATGCAGAGTCCAGCCTCCCTTTAGGTAATATTCTGAAATTATACTTGCAGATTGTAAAGCAAAGTAAAAGCATACCAGAAATGGTTTGTATTTTATTCCAAATTTGTTCGCCACTGTAAGTGAAACTAGTAAAATACTAGGTCTTCCCCTAGGTAGCATTGGTTTGATTTTGTTGTGGGACAGAATAATTACTTGTTGTCACGGATTATAGGAAGCATGAGTGTAACTCTCTGAACTGAAACGTGTTTCAAATAACACCTATTATTATTATTGTTATTGTTGTTACTGTTGTTATTATTACTATTGTGCTTTCCCTCAAAATTGTAAAGCTTTGCAGCAAGCTGAAGGTAATTTTTATTCGTATTGGAAGTTGCCCTGTGAGCAGAAAACAGTAGATGCCTAAGATCTGATAATTTGCTAAAACTTAGCAGATGCATAATTTCTTCAGCAAATATATCTGAATTTCTTTCAAGATATGGATGGGACCAAAGAGTTCTCTGGTGCTGTATGGCAATTTTGCCACTCTTCCCTAGGTTTTCTGAGATCCCTTATCCCAGCATGCTGTGGGTGGAGGGGTGGTGTCTCCCAGGGATCAGGAACTGGTGTTATGCAACCTGTCTGGGCTGCCAAGCAATGTGGTCCAAGGAACACTTGGAAATCAGTTCATGAAATGACCTGTTTACCTGGAAGCTACTTTCTGTGCTGTGAAAAAGAAGGAAACCTAGAAATATACTTTCATAGGAGCAAGAATAGCTGGTATTAAGGAGCTGTGTGTACCTTTTGACTTCTTAATTTTTATTTTTTTTGTTTCTTCTCTAAACCCCCATCATAGCAGTTTACCCATGGTTATAAGTTAAAGACCCAAATGTGCAAAACAGGAATGTTTTTAAGGTTTAACACGCCATGAAACAGCAGACCCAGGGAAGTCCATCTATTGGACTCTGCAGGTTGGGCCAGGTCTCTCCTTTGTCTAGCCAAATCCAAGTTTCTGGAGGAAACAAGCAGAATCCTGTGGCCGAAGGGTGTCAGAGCAGATGGTCGTAATGGTTTCTTCTGATTTAAAATCTAACAATTCTCACACACACCAGTTGCTGTGTTTTAAATCGTGTAGGAGGGTGCTTTCTGATAGAATGGGAGCATGAAATCAGGCAGGAATGGGGTGTGTAGAAGCTGTTGCCTACGGTGGAAGAGTGCCTGTTGTGGGGAAAAACAAAGCTTAGTGGGAAGTAGCTGTCCTCTGCAGAAATTGAACAGAGGAAATGTCTGCTGCCCTGGGCTGAGGAAATTCTCTTTCTTCCACTGACTTTTTAGGAATATCAGGACAGTGAGGAATAAGTTCAGTTTGTTGTAGTAGCTGAAGGGGATGGGTTTTGTCCAAACTTGATTCCAGGGCTAAACTACTTGCGTTATTTTTGGCAGTAACTGCAGAGGGCTGGTGGGAGAGAAGGAAAATGAAATTTAAGGTTTCATTTTTCTTGGCCCGTGTTTAGTGTCTACTGAGTGTTCCTGAAAGTCCAAGTGACTGTTTTAAAGAGACCTTGAGAAAGGCTGGTTTTTTGTGTGCTTAATGCGGGAGTGTACTGAGCAGGACTGCAGGTGTGTGAGAGCAGTTCTGTGATGATAGGCAGAACAGTTTCCTGCGCTGTGAAATTTTGTTCATATATCATGCTTGAGATGTGTAGCTGGCACTTTGAGTGGTCTGTCTAATATGGCTCTTGCAATTGCTGGAAAAGCAAGCAAAGCACTCTGGACCTGATCAGGCACTGCAAACCGCAGAGGAGGGGAGGACACTCTACAGAAATGCAGAGGAGTTGGTAGGGACAGGGGAAGAAAGGAGAGCTGGATCTCTGGCTGTGTTTGTGAGGGATTTGACAGACACCAGACTATGAGAGAGTGCCTTAGAAAGGTGAGCTATACATTGTCTGGTTAGGCTTCTGGTTGAATTTCAGTCTGAGAGGGAACTTTGGTGTGTGTGAATTTTTATTTTTTAAAATATTTATTTATTTATTTATTTATTCATGTCTCCTCCTTAAGTGATAGGATTAAGTTTATAGACATCTGAATGGCTAATTAAGCAGGGGCTTGCAAATGACAAAGATGAGATCTCTGTACCTGTGTGATATCCAGTTCCTGCTGTATGGTAGTGTGAAGCTGATCTTCTAAAATATGAAAAAAAATTTTTTTCCTTTATTTAAAAATTAAAGGACCTCTCAAGTATTTGTACCAAGTGAGATAGGCAGACAGAAATAGAAATACGAAAAGTCTGTTTCTGCAGAAAGCTGAAAAAGGAGCCCTAGCCACTACTCAGTAATCTAGATTGCATCTCTGTGATATTTTATGTGTGCACTGAGGTATTTTGCTTCTTGTTTGTTTTCTGGAAGGTAAGGTGCTTAAGTTGCAGAAGTCAATACTGCATAAAGTTGAAATTTATTTAATTGAAATTTTAATTATCAAAACGTCTAGAAAAAGAAGAATAAAGTGCTTGTTGTGAAGTTTTCCTAATTCTTCATGCAGTAAGTGTGGTTTGTTTTCTTTTTTAAATAAACCCTACATCTGTTTTGCAGGAGAAACTGTAGAAGGTCTTCGGGAGAGCGATTATCTTCTGATTCATTCGTGTCGGCAGTGGACAACAATTACAGCTCACAGTCTGGAGGAGGGTCACTACGTCATAGGGCCAAAGATAGAAATTCCTGTACATTATGCAGGTAAAGCTATTGTTGACCTGAAATAGAAATTCAAAAATAATGAACTGCCTACCACTCATACTGATCACTATGTTTGAGAGAGTGAAGCTAAGCCTCTTGTGCCATTGTCTGTGAGTTAACTTTTTAGTAATGTTACAGAGCAAGAGATACTGACTTGCTCCCAGGGTTGCTAAATAGATGTATTTCATTGAGCAGCACATTGACAGAACACGTATCTGTGCAGAGGAATTGGTTTCAATTTGAGCATAATGAGTTGCCAGCACTTCTCATGTGTGAATGTGGAGACACAAGTGTGAAAGTTTGAAATTGCCTTGAAATGTTTGGTCAAAGATGGAATAGATTTTACACTCAAGCTGGAGGGGATTTTTTTGATATTTCCATGTTAAACACCAGGGACTCTTCATAATAATGCTGCAATTTTAAACTAATGCTCCTCAGTAGTTCCCTGTCATTGTCTGCCTTTTTGGGTGATAGAGTAATACTGTTGTTCCAAGTAGCTGTGATCCAACTAATCCATATTTATTTTATTATTTCAAATTATTTTTACTTTCCTAGGAAATTATTTGTAATACTGTGTCCTGCTGTTTAGTGTTCTTATTCACAAGCTGAATAGAACAATACAATGTGAGTGGGAAGTGTTTATCTTACAGCAGTAGATAGAAAACTTTTGAAAGCTGGAAAGTGTGAGCTGAAAGAGCCATGGCTACAAAATAAAGACATGGACTGTGTTTTACTTAGTCTTCTATATAACCAGTTATCAATTGAATAATGTACTTGGCTCTGCTACAGTCTCCTTTAAAATGCTGTGCACTGAGGGTGTGCTGAGTTAGACAAGATCTGGCTGAATTGCTTTGTGTCAGTCACACCAGTGCTACAGCTGCAGTGATGTGCCCTATTCCAGTGATGAAAATTACACCACTTGCCTTCTTAGAAAAATTAACCGTCCAGCAGTGAACTCCAAGGAGAAGCAGTACCTAAGATACTAAGTTTGAAAGCTTTGGTCTGATGGCATGTAGTGTCATAATATATGCAGCTTTAAAACTCTCTGAAGTTAACTTTCTTAGCATAAGATTTTTTTTTACACCTCCTGGCTGCATAAGCTCCAGTGGTGTGGACAGATAAACACTTCACTTCCTTCGAACTGAATGCCGTGTTTTAAAATCCTTACACTGAATCCTGGAAGAAGGAGAATGGAAAATAAAATAGTTATTGGCATGAAAGGAGATCTTAAGGGGTTTACTGAGGACTTGGTTCTTTATTTTTAAAGTTAACAAAGATATGCTAAGTAGGATTTCCTGACTCTTCATGCTTCCATTCATTCATATCTTAAATTTACACAGACACCAGCAAAATCAAAATGTATCCCCTGAGATACTGCAAAAGTATCAGTGTGCTTTTCTTCCTGGCTTGTGTTAATTCAGAAAAAGAGTGTGTGTTTGGTTAGCAAAATACATTTTACTGTCACAGAAAGTTTCCTGCCACAAAACCCTCATTAATAAGATGAAAATACCTGAAAGTTCAGAAACTTCCACCTAGTGAAGGCACTTACTAAATATGTGATGAGCTCCAATGTTGCCATAGAAACTTCACAAAAATGATCTGTGCTAACTTGCAGAACCAGAGCATGTCTGAGGGCTTGCCTCCATGAAAGGAGAGATGAATCTATGCATGTAAAGGGTTAGTTAGCAAAGCAGTGCAGTTTGGCACTTGGATGCTAACACAAATGCAATTAGAGGTGTCTTCCATACTCTAAAGGTTACCTTGTGCTGCTGTGGAGTGCCATACAGAGCTCTGTGAGCTAACATTGAGCGTGCTTTCAGTGCTGCACTGTGCAGTGCCTCGCGTTCACTGCTCTGGGGATCCAGAACCCCCCACTGGGGAGGCCAAGTTTAATGTAGCTGCCTAGGCCAACCTGCTGGGCTGGGTGCTGACCTGGATTATAGGGCTGACTATTTGCATGGTTAAACTCTTGTCAGCTAAGATGTACTGCCTACCAAAATGACCATTAGAGATGGAACATAAGAGTTCATTGAAATGACTTTCTAGGTTTGTTTTGGCTTTACTAGAATACCTTTTTTTTTTTTTTTTTCCCAACCCTGGAAGAATTTCAATGTCACAAATTGCAACATGATTTCAGTTGTAACAGTTGAGGAGGAAGAGACACTGAAACTGATTTTATTTTTCTGAGATTAGGGTTTAAGTATGACAACGTCATCACTTGTATATATAAACAGAAGCATAAAGTAAATCTTATTTTGCTACTTGTGAAATCAGGTTTTGATACATTTATTAAACAATACAATACAACAAATACAATAAAACCTTATTAAAGAAGGGAAATGCTGTATTTTACATTTAACTGAAAGTTCATTGATAGAACCTGACTTGTGCAGTCTTGCTGATGGTCCTTTCCCTACTATGAAAGTGCTATCCTGGTTGGTTCTGTTGGTGATGGCAGACATGGTTAATATTTGCTGTTAAAGGTCATATATGACAGCTGTTCATATAACCATTCTCTCTTTAATATTCTCTCCAGTCTGCTTCCCCTTAGAGTAAAAATTAATGTAGCATCAAGTTAAATTTTTAATGAATTAAAATAACTAATGTGTTTCTGGCTCTTGAAACAACAGAAGTCTTCACATGCATATAGAATGGAGAGCATATCAAAATTAATGTCCTGATAGTGCCCTGTCTTGGTGTGAGAGAATGGGTTTCACAAGAATCCAAGGTAAACCATCACAACAGATGGACATTTCTTTGGTGTCCTTTGCTTTCCTCAGGTACACAAATCACTCTTGATACTTATGGGAAGATCTTATCAGCTCTCTGTCTGAACTAGTTTTGTTTTGTTCCTGGTACTCTGATATCCTTAAGACTGAATTTCTACTCTAAAAGCAAGGGTGTATTACTGATACCGTCCAGCTGATGTTAAATATTGCTGTTACATTTTTGCTTAGGCAGCACAGTGACCTTTACCTTGATAAATGTCTCCCCTGGTAGTCTATGGAAAATACTGGTTTATGGTCTGAATTTGGAAGATACAGGGCATATTGGTACCTTGCAGAACTACACTTTGCTGTGCTACTGCTTGCCAAGAAGGATACTTTTTATTCTTCTGCAGAGGTTCTGCATAGGAAGATGTGTCGCAGGGATATGCTGGTGACCACATCTCAGATGCATTCTGTGATAACTGAAAGGCATTGAAGGCACTCTCTCCGGGTTTTAATACTGTGGTGCTCAGATGTTGTCTCACTCTTCTTGCATTACCTTCCAGGATTCTACAGCTCAAAACTCTCTAAAGTGTTTTTGAGGATTCATCAGCTCAAGCTGCAGAGGTGTTCTGCTTTGACTGTAAATGGCTTGAGTTCAGTCTGTTGTAAATGCATGTGCTACGTGGCCACAGTTGTTTATGTGTGTGGGTTATTGATGTGAAAGTGGATGAGCAGATTGGATGTGGTTGCTTAAAACCTGCTGTACAGGAAAAGTGGCACAGAACGCTGTGAAGCATGTGCATATCCCCACCTACACAGTGCAGTCTTTTCTGTCAAAGGCCATCCTAGTGTTGGTGAGTGCATGCAATGAAAGAAAAAAGTACTTTGGGATGGGTTGGCAGCATCTAGGTCATTTGCCGCAAATGCTCACTTCCACGTTTAATCAAATCATAATAGGACTTTTAATGTTGGGGTTTTTTTGGGCCTTATCTCTGTTGTTGCAACTGATGGTTCACTCTCTCAGCTGTCTGGTTTTTTCCATTCTGTGAGGAAAGCTGTTCCTTTGAGATGATGTCAAAAAAAAAAAAGACAAACATACAAATGTAAAAATTGTTTTCCTTTTCTGTAATCTTCTACTCAGTTTTGCCCAGAGTTTGAAGGGAATGCCTCTTATGTCTCTGCTGCCATCTGTGTGTGCATAGGAGGCAACTAATAACAAAAATACTTCTATAAAGATATTAGAAAGTAACACCCTATTCCAGGGTGTGCCACACCGTAACACGTCCGGGATGTTGAAAATATTCCCATGAACTCACATCTCCCTACCACGGAGTGAAGGTGTGCAATTGCTAATACACAGTAATCGCTGTTGCCCTGCTCTGGTTGCTTACCTAAGTGTGCTGATAGCTTTCTTAATGTATTTTAAATGAGGAAATATAAAACCTTGTCATGTGAACCTTCCCCAGGTGGGGTGTTGGATGGGAATGAGTCAGAAGGTCCTCCTCTGGTGTTGGAACTGCTGTACAACAAACACCCCACTGAAACCTGTTTCTGCTGGTTTGATTTGTTAATCACGGAGCCATGCCTCATGGGCCTGTTCCTCCCCATGTCCTGCTAACACGGAGGAAGACACTCTCTGCAGGTCTTCTCAGGAGTGAACTTGCCTTGGCAGCAGGAGAGCAGGAGAGCTCCCTGAGATATGGCAACACGCAGCTGCAGAAGTTGCTCTCTCAGGTCCAAAAGCATGGCCACAGTTTGTTTGCCCATCCCTGTAGACCTATTGCTATCCACTTTGGAATAGCCATCCCTGGGATACTGAGGGAGGAGAGCATGGTGTGAGTTAGGCATCTCCCAGTTGTCTTGGGATGATGACAGTGACAGCAGCTCCTGTTTCTCACTAGTCACCCTGAACCTGATGCATCCTGGTTTGGAAGGTCTGGAAGAGCTCAGATTTTTCCTTCAGTGATGCTGAGCACTCTTAGATGTTTACAGCATGTTGGGACTTCTGTAAGTTTGCTGTAGAGCTCCCTTCCTGGCTCTGGGGAGAAGCACAGACATTAGACTGGCACATATCCTTTGCTTGTCAGCATTATGGTATCTGCTGCCAGCTTGTGTTACTTTGGGGACATAGGGGGGAGCCTGCTTAAGTTCAGTTCAGATTCTCCACTCCCTCAGATGCAATTTAATGATGTCTGCTGATAAAGGAAGGTGGTGCTGGACAAAGAGCGCTTTTGTCCAGTGCTTTGCCTCCCTGGGAATTGCGGGTGGTGCCAGGGAAAGCAATGCCTGTTCTTCTGTGTGAGTTGAGCAACACAACTCTGATGGGGTAATTTTAAGTTCAAAGAAGTGAGTGAGATCTAAGGCACGGAGGGACACTGCTCTGGAGTAGAGAACTTAGGTGAGTCCTTTCCAGCCAACAGGCACACCACTCCCTGATACAAAATGTTTTGCACTTTAATTTGTGTTTTTCTTTGAACTTAGCCTGGCAGCACCGAGCTATCACATAGTTCTCCTGAGGCTTTTGTGCTCTGCAGCTGAATCACTTTCTAGACAGCAGGGCCCGAATGCAGTGCTCCTGAGAGAGGCAGGCTGCCATGTGTATGTGGGCTGGTAAATGATTAATGAATGGATATCCTCGGAAGAAAACCAAGAAAACAACCTACCCCCACATTTTACCCCCCCCCCCCCCACTAGTTGAGTTTTGTTTTCGTTTTTCTTTTTTTTTTCTTGAAAAGGGTTGTGCATCAGAAAAGCAATTGGAGGTTTGAAAACTGCTTCACAAGTACTTCTAATAAAAGAAAGCATTGCCACCAGCATATACCCTTCATGCTTTTAAAAGAGAAATGACCTCTGTAGTTGGGGATATTTGACTGTGTGAAGTTTCTTGAGAACCGCAACCTTTCTCTCCCCATAAACTTTTGGAAGGAAGTTTATTTGGTGTTCATTTAAAAGTCTGATTGTAAAGTAGTGCCTGAATACTGCAGCGAGAGAGAGAGAGAGGGCATGCATTTTATTGAACAGTTTGTGCCTTCTCAACTCTGAGATTAGTAATGTCTGTAACACTTGTAAATGCCCATATAGCATTATTACATGCTTTTATGGAAATGTTTACGCTTTAAAAGATATTTATTGACTTGATTTTAGTTTGTTGCTACATCATTTTCCCCACAAAGACTTAGGTTTTTTTTATTCTAGGAAATGACAGCTTTGTAGTCTGGAAATTCTTATTATTCCTGACTTCTCAAACCTGTCACCTTGACAAACTGGATAAACTCTTCTTATATAAAAGTAAATATCCATATTCCTCTTTCTTTTTCTCCTCAGAGAGGTACCTTCAACAAGTTGTCAGACTTTCCCATGGTCCTGTCTGTTTGTTATTTCACTTTCTGTGCCCATGTAACTTTTGGCAAACACTTCTCCATTGATCTACAGTGCAATATCAAATTGCAGAATCAAAATGCAGTCAATGAAATTGCTGGAAAAATTGCTTATTTCTTTTTCATCTCTGGGTGCACTTGTTCTTCCTGTTCTTTCATCTCCCCCATTAGCCAGTCTGGTGAAGTAGCAGCTTTTTGCCTAATTTTAATGAAATATTCCCCTTTTGTCAGATCACCTGTGTTGGAGAATCTTGTCTACTTTGCGTTTTATTTTATAACTGTTAAAGTAAGTATACATATGTCTTCCCTTCCCTTTTTTATTTTTTTTTTTTTTTGCTCCCCCGTCTTTTCTTCTAGAGTTGTGTGCTGGCAGCTTCCCAGAATGGAAGCTAGGGATCAGCAACACCTTTTCAATGTGGAGAGATGATTCAAATTTAGTGTCGAGTGAAATGATGCTGTGCAATTCTTCATCAGGTTGCACTGCTGAGAATCTTTCACTTTTGACTTCATCTCTCTGGACCCAGCCAGATTGTTTTGCAGTGTCTAGTTTCCCTAAAGTTACCATCCTCACAAGTTAAAATCAGCAGACTGTCAAACTGTTTCTTTCTTTGTGTATATACAACCTTCTGTCTATGAGAAATTTTTGGTATCCCCTACAGAACTTTTGGAATTTGCTTGATGTTCAGTTTGGTGGGTGGATATATCAAAGTTCGTATCCAACTTTCTAATGATACCACATTCAACACTCTTTCAGTTCCAATTTACCTTTCAGATATTTCAGATGGGACTGCTGCAAGAGTCTGCAACCCTCAAAGACTGTTGGTCTTTGATATAATGAGAAAAGTAGAATTAGTTCACAGGGTAGTAATATTCCAAGTAATGGAGGAAAAGTCTGATTGTATCCCAGAAGCTCATGGAAAGAAAACAGTTGCATTTTGTCTCTTGCTTTCTAACTTGGAGTAAGAGTCTGTGGTTTGTAGATAGCAGTTCTACTATAAAATGTGCTTGGTTTCATGGGATTTGCTTGGTGCCTTATAGGGACCAAAAGCTTGTGATGACAGTGATATTTTTCAGTAGTATTACAGTGAGGTACTAGGTGGGAAGAGGTGTATGCTTTTAGCTCTCCTCTGCTTTGACTTCAGCACAAGTATAATCTTACCCTTGTTTTAAAAAGAAAAACCCTAAGATTTGCCTCAGCATTGAACTTTGTGTTTTATTTGTGAGAAAGAAAGTAGGAAGAGAGAGGGAAAACTTGCAGCTTTTACAACTGATGACTCCAAGTATCACATGTTCCTCTCAGACTTCCACAGCTCTTGGCTGTTATTCAAAGTCTGCAAACTTGAAACTTGCTGAAGTTAAGCTGTGACTTTACAAGCATTCACTGTAAGGTGGTGTTGGGGTTTTTTGTTTATTTTTGTTTGTTTATATCAGATCTCTGTGGGCAGCAAAGAAGCCGATTGGAGAGGCATCAATTAGGAAAAACTTCTCGAGGCTTGTACAAAAGAAATTAACTGGGGAGGATGACTTTTTGAAAGATTGCAACTGAGGGAAGGGTAGAATAGCAGCCAGGAAGCTGGTTCCCAGAAGACTGGGAGATGGCCTGAATCACACAGGATTTGCTTGGCATTGCTTGAATTACTTTGCCTTAGCTCTTGGCTAGTACAGTGGAGTGCTGGGCTCATTTGCATGGTGCTGGAAAGACTTAAGTGCTTGGGAGAGGGTTTTAAAAGCTGCCTAACTTAACCACCGGGAAGCTGAGAGAAAAAGGCTGATCCCCACTGGGAATCTGAGGTGTGTTGAGAGCTGCATTCGAGGTTCCGGTCCGATCCCACATTTCTAACGATTTGAAGCTACTCTAAGCACTAGCTACAAGGAAATTGGAAACGTGGCTCCTGAGTGCCCAAGAGACAGCTTCTCTCCTCTTTCATGAGGTCTAACTTCAGGATTCAAAAGGGAGGAGTTGCATGAACACTGTAGCCTACCCAGCTGGTGAGTTCCTGACAGCAAGGTTGGGGCAAGGAAACAGTGCCTGTTTCTAGGCCCTGAGCAAGGCATGAATAAAGTGTGAAGCTGCTTCACCCCTTGCCTACCCTGACAGGCCTGTAGAAAACCATACAGTTAAAAATCTTTAAGGATAGTTCAGAAGCTCAAAGAGGATCTCTTAGCCTATAGTCTGTAATTGCAATCTGGAACTTCACACCAGTTTTCCTAAAGTAGGAATTTTACGGTTTTAGCACCACCCATCTGGCTTTGAAGTTATCCCTTGATGAAATAAAGAATAAAGAGAAGGGAGTTGTAAAGGCTATGTTTAGTCATTTTAAAAAAATATGCTTTCCCTTCTGTGCAAACTTGGGAGAAGAGTTTTTATTAAATTCTGAAAAATGGTATATTTTGAGTTGGTGGTTCATATAGGCAATAATGCCTTTTGTTAATCTCTTACGTAACACTGCATGAATTTTCATACAGCATACCAGGTGCAGAAGAAGCAAGCACATGTGACTGCTAGGAATGAAGCAGTCACCAGTGCAACTATCCCATGACTCTTACCTGGATCACAGCTCATGCTCATAGCCGATGAAGACTCTTGCAAAGAAGTATAGTCCTTAATGCTTGGGGGATTTGGTTATGGGCTACTGCACACTTCTTTTCATTTGGTTGATTCTTCTGCTTTTGGCTTCACTTTGTTTCGAGTTCATCCCCACTTTTTCCTTAACTGATATTATGACTTGTTACATGGACTAAATCTGCATGGGAATTTGTGAGGGAAGAAATTGCCATGAGCTTTCTATAATTAGTCTGTGAAATCTCTTTCAGACAAACTGTCCTGTTTCCCTCTGGGGGCTGGAGGGGGAACTGTTACAACTGAGCTACCATGGCAAAAAAGCAAGGCAAAAATTATTGATATATTTCACTTCTGTAAATACAGAACCCAGCTGGCAGGAATGTAGAGCAGGAGTTTTGGTAGGTCATGTGTGTTTAGGGAGGGAGTTGCAGAGAAATCTGTCTCACAGGATGATGTCATCCTGTGAATTTTTGGATGCACGAGCAGCTTGCCTTTTTTTTTTTTTTTTTTCTCTCTCTTCTCTTCTGGAGCCAATATTTGCTGCTCAAAACAACTGCTAGGAAGTGTGGTAGGAATTCTTTGGTCAGCATCCTCCCTGTGGAAACCAGCACACTTCAAGTCTGGGAGTGAGAGCTGATCACATCAGTACTGCCAGTTAAAGCAACTGACATCATTGATGTCCTAAGCTTTGACTGAACTACTGTCCCAATTGGTGCCAATAGGAAAATAATACCATGCTATTTAAGTCATGTATAACTGTTTATATGGAGAATGTAATTTGTGTGTTTAATTTAGGTTGTGATCCCAGGCACTGATTCTGCTGTGTCAGGGAAAGGCACTTCTGTGAGCTTTGAAAGTTAAAGAAGTGGGAAAACTGGCTTTTTCCTCTGTCGTGGGCTGTTGTGCAGAGATTTTCTGTTCTCAGTTGGCAGAGATGAACTTGTTTCAGTGGCAGCAGGGAAAGCTATTAACACTACTAGCAAAGGTGACCATTATCACCTGGATAGGAGGAACATGGGTATTTAACTTCTCGCTCTGAAGGACCTGTGCAACAGAGAGAAACTGAAACTGTACTTACTATCTCACAGGTTTATGTACAGACATGAAGCTCTGTCTTCCATTCATTCCCTTTACTGCAGGTGAGACTCAACTCTTCTGTTGAACCCAAGTGTGCAGTTTGACCCCAAAGGCAGGTGGAGCATGGGCAAAGAAGGAAATCCATTGTGTGCTGTAAGAGAGCTTTCATAAATGCCCTCAAACTAAGAACGCCAGGCTGCTGAGCCACCTGTCGCAAAATCTACAACACTGACAGATGTTACAGTCATCTTGGATGGTTGATAGCCTATGTAGAGTAAGAAAGACCTTTTAAATCAAAGTGTTAAGAAGGTTATGTTTTTTCAGGGGAGGTACATTGACATCACGCTCTTTAAATATTTGTCACTGGTTCAACCTTTCCAGTTCATCTCTCATGAATTCTGTATTGCAGTGGACTGGGAATAGCCAGCTAAGCCTGGCTGGCTGCATTAGAGTGGCTGAAATAATTCAAACCAGCTGCACCTATTCATTGTTGCCTTGTTTCATGGCTCTCACCTGCTCCTTCTTTTGCTGTGTGTGGACCAGCTCATCATGTGAAAGGTCCCATTTTTGTATGGTGGCTCAAAAAGGAAGAGGTATGTGTGAGTAGGATGCAAGATCACACCTGAAGGTCTTCATCAAAATGATGGGAAGTGTATTCATTGTGTTCTGCCAGAATAATTGGTTTGTATATTTAATTTTTTTAACAATTAATAACCTTTTGAGCATAGGCAAATGTGAGGTGTGTGTCTGTGGAGGAGAAAGTGTTCAGCAAAAAGTACTGATAGGGGAAAACTGTCTCTGATGAAATACTGCATGGGTCTCTGCATTTCCAGACTCAGAAAGTAAAATCTGTGTAGGCCAAGTGGGATCACTGTGAAGCTAGATTGGAAAAGTGAAACAGGGGTGAGATGGATGGGCAGGGTAACTTGAATAATCCAGTTCTTTAGCTACTATGTTTCTACTAAATTAATTGCTAGGGTTCAAAGTATGTGGGAGAATTAAGACATTTGCTACAAAAATGGCATTGCCAAAAACAGAAGAAAAACAAAGTAGTGCTGCATTAGATTCACGGATCTGAGTTGAGAGATTCTTACAAGTATGACTTAGAAACCCAGAACCAGGTGCTGAGAAGCATGTGTCCCTCAGAGTCAGTGTAAGGACAAGAGGTACAGCATATCCTGGGGTTGAGAGATGAGAAATACGCTGAGTAGGAATGAAGTTGCTCTATGATACTAAATCAGCTTTAGGCTTCACTAGACACTGTGGAGTGTTGGATCGGGGCAATGGTCAGTACTTGTAACTGGTATCAGATATTTTCTATGCAGTGCTGTTGAATCTTCCAAGAGGACAGTTGCTATAGAAACATAACGTGAATTTAGACAAACTTTCTAAATAAAATCAACAGAAAACCTGAATTTGAGTTCAGACTGGTAGTGTCTTAAAACAGTATGTAAATAGAAGAGAGACTGGCATTTATAATAACATCTAGTATGCATATGTTCCTCTCTGAAAACTGCTTTATATGAGTCTAAAAAAAGACTGAGATGGACTTGAAATCCTAAGGGTTGGGGTTGGTTGGTTGTTTTCCTTTTTTTTCAATTTGATTGCTGCTGACTGACCACTGCCCCACTTCAGGAAGTCTGTGGCTTCCTGTGGGTTACCTGTGTTTGACTATTGGTGTGTTGGTACACACACTGTTCAAGACACACAAAGGTGTCAAAGGATTCGATGGATCTAGTGGATCCAAAGGTCTGCAAGAGCTGTTCTAGGTAGATGGCTGAGAGCAGATGTGCTTGTGCTGCCTGCCTAAGCTGGGAGCAAAGTGCACAGACTTTTTAATGGCAGACAGTCTTGGCTGATCTGGTCAGTTTATACTCCTGTAGTCATCCTGCTGGCTGTGGGAGTGTTAGGGCAGTAGTAGGGAGGGAGAGGAGTGAAAGGGACATGCTGGTGGAGGGGGGAAGTAGGGGACAATAGCAGCAGCAGCAGCAGTGTGGGTGGCAGTGGATGGCAGGAGGAGGAAGAGATGGAGGGACAGGGGCTCCCCACTGGGAGGTCAGGAAACACCAGCCTTGCAAGGATGAGGCGTTCTGCCAACCCCGCTTCAGGATTGGAGCTCCCCTGTCAAACTGGTAATTTGCTCTGAGCACTGAGTGGCTCTCAGTACTCTGCTTATGAAAATTTCTGGTGCCATTTTAACAAAAAGTTGCTTTGCTAATCTGCATTTCTGGTTAAAATTCTAATGACTAGAATTAGTCTGTCTAGAAGAAAGAGACATATGGCAAGCAAATGGCCCTTTTTAATGAGCCTCCCACTCAGCAGTTGGCTGCTCATCCAGTTTGTGTGTGGCACAGTCTTAGAGCAGCATCTTCTTGCCAGATAAAAAAAAAAATTAAAATCCTGCAACCTTTTGGTGAGTTTCCTTTCAGGAAGGGGGGTGGGAAACATCATAATGTAAGTATTAGAGAAAGACAAAACTTCATTGTAGCTTCTGCAACAATTTGTTGCCAAAACTGTAAGAAAATATTCCAGAACCTCGTTTAGAAAGCTGGAAAGCACACATTTCTTTATCTCTCGGTGGTAGCTGGGTACCATATATACTTTTTTAGAGCACATGAAATTCTCAATGATAAATAAAATAAAGTAGCATAGTATCTGACTTCTGAAAGTCACAGTAGTCTGAAAACTGCAGTAAATGATTGCAACTGGTCTAAAAAAGCCTATTAAAATTAATTTCAATAAATACTTGTCAGAAAATACTGTATTTAGTAGCCAGTAGTGGATCTGGAGCATTGATGGGACCATTGTTTCTAAACTGTGGGTGCCACCAGTATGGGACCGTAAAATTTATGATGATCAGTCTCTACTGTTAGTAATGGCTGTGTGACTGATCTAGAGAAATCCATTGCCAAGGTGTAGCTGTGCAAGGATTCATGCAAGTAAAAACTTATTTATGCCCAACTTCCTCACCCAGCCTTATGACTTCAGATGAACTTGTGGCAATGTCGGGCTGTCCTTCAACACTTAACCTTGCCTGCTGAAGAGTATTCTGTGCTATGGCAATGACTTTAAATATTGACTCTGATGTTAGTGTTTGTTCTCATGTTGGAATTTGTGTGTAGCAAAGGGAGAATACCTCATGCTTCTTCATCTTGCTGCTAACCCTTTCTGAAGTTCTGCCTCACCTGATGTGCAGTAGTGCTGCTTTTCCTTCTTGCTGTGATTTCTAACACTTTTCCCAGACACTCAGCAACTGAAAGTGCCAAATACTTTGCCACCCTCCATGTGCATTTGGGGCTACCCAGCCATCAGTTGAAAAGAGAAGGCTGCTTGTGCGGTCCTTTATCTTGACCACTGCCACTGCAGGGTGGGTTTGTTGCATCCTCTGTAAAAAAGAGGCTGGCTAAGTACTTCTACAAGAAAAAAGGAGAGATGTGTTTCAGACCTGTTTCAGTAGGACTGCCTGAAAAAAGAATGGGAGGTACTGGAGTTCACTGGCGTGGTAGCAGCAACAGTGTGCACCTAACTCTTTGCCTGGTATTATTTACTTTGTCTTTAGTTGCTGTGACTAAAATCCTTGTGGCTCTTTCGGAAGAGAAAAGGAAGCTATTAGCAGCAACGACTGTGCTCATCCGGCTCTTTTGATAACGTATGAACTAGTAATTGCAACTTAAAATAACTTCTCCCAGTCCACCCCTTGGCTACACAGTTGTTATCTAAGCAGCCTGGAAACAGAGCTGTGCTGCTGACTTCAGGCACTGCCAGGTCTGGTGTCTGACAGACTGGTTCGAAATCTGGGGACAAGTTTTTCAGCTGGCCAATGCAGTCTGGGTGATGGAGGTTTTTTGTAGAGTGTTAGTCTTCAGTCTTGCAGGCTTTCTTCCAACTGCGTGTGTCTAGCAGGGACTCTTGGGAAGCTCTCCCTCCCCAGGCCTTGTCTGGATATGTGCCAGCTGAGTGCGAATGTGCAAATCTTTTCTATGTCACATTGCTGGTGACCAATTATAGCAGCACAATATGGTGGGGGGAGAGCGGAGGCATTTGACCCTCTGTATTTGCCAAGTCATATTATCATAGCAAGGTGTGAATAATAGTCTCTCTCTCTCTCTCTTCTCTCTCTCTCTCTCTCTCTGTCTATATATATATATACACCCCAATATCAGATCTCACTTTGATTTGATTTCCAATGTATCTGTATACCAGAAGGCAGTCTACTCCCAGATATTTCTTCTTTGTGTGTAAACTGTAAAAATCATTCCGTGTGAGTGGGTTGAACTTTTTTGGGGGGGAATACAAATATATTTTAAGGAAGGTATGCTCTGATAGGCAAATAACTAAAAAAACAATATAGCAAAATTGCCTAAGTAATTTTACCAATGTGGCTGAGTTAAACTATGTTCTTTGCTGTTGGGATGTTTATGGGAGTTTTTGGGTTTTTTTTTTTAAATCTAGGTTTTTCATTGTAAAGCATAAAGGGTGTGTACACTCTTATAGTATGGTGAATTAAATAAGATCAATGAGGAGCTGGCAGGTCCTGCTGACTGTACAGTAAGTAGTTGACAGTTTCTTATCTGTGAGTAAACTCATAAAGTATCTAGTTTATTTCCCTTGTCTTAAATTCATCTGAAAAAGGGTAAAGTAAATTTAATGCAACCCAAAACCAGACTTTTGCACTTTCCACCTCTGGTTCTCCAAAAATAGCCAGAAGAATTCTTTCGTGTGCAGTTTTCCACAAAACTACAGTACTTTAATATATTTCAGTATTTCATTTAACCTCAGGTGTCTAATGTCACACATTTTAAGAGCACAGAATAAAGTTAACTAATATGTTTGAGGGAGATGGTGAAAGAAGTATGGGATGCTGTGAAATTCCTCTATGACAAGTTACCATGACTTGTATACATCTGAGTGGGTGGTGGGAAGCTGGTGTTTCCATTAGAAAGTTTCTGCAAAAGAAGTTTACAGTCCATACTTTCCATTTTGAAAAAGCTCTTAAGGGAGTGGGGAAGGAAGGTTGAGTCCTAGAATTAGAAACTGAATGTTTAAGGCCTATGAAAATGAAATTTCTCTTCCCCAAGTTGAGAAAACCAAGCCCCACTATATGAATGTTTCTGAGAGTATTGCTCTGCCCAAATGAATAGCAGAGTTATTCGCTGCCTTGCTTAATACAAGGGTTACTTTTTCAGAGTAAGAACATTTTCAGCTTTAGATGTCTGTTGTGCTTATAAGCTGCTCTGATGGATAGGAGTTGTACTGTGTGTGAATGGAGACCCTCACTTTGAAGAGCCTGTGTCATAGGAACCATATGTGTGATTTATGTGCATATTTCTAGTGTTTGCATTGTGTGTGGTGATGATGGGTATTGATTGTTCTCTGTGGTTGCTGGTCCCGTCACAGTGATCCTTAGATGCATTTATAAAATAAAGTGGAGGAGAAAATAAGCATTACTGCCTGGGGCTTCCCCTTGAGCACCAGTAAGCCCTGCTCTTCCAAATCTGAATCAAAAGTTTCAGCTGTTGCATTTTGAAAGGCAGCACTGGAGTAATACTTGATCTTGTTCATCATTTAGTTGGATCAGTTTAAAACGTACTCTCTTTGTAAAGGCTTAGTTGTTTATAAAGCTCAAAACCTTGTTTGGATAGCTATTTGGAAAACTAAAGTGGGGGACCTGGTTGGTAAGCTTTTGCCCAAGGCTTCAGTACCATTGACTTCAAAAGAAATCAACAATAGAAACAATTTGGGCTGGTTTGGCAGATGGGTCTTTTTTTTTCTTGCTTTTCTCAGTTGGAGAGATGATCTTGAGAATAGAGACTGAATACTTTGACTAGCATTGTTATAAATATTAGTCTCCCTTGCAGGAATTCTCTGTACTAAACAAATAAACAAAACTGTTTTAAAAGTTTGTTCTTACATATGAGGAACCATTAAAATGAATACAGACACCCTCTTACCTATATCCTCAGACAGTTTCTCCAAAATAGATTAAAAAATGACTTTGTGTGTTGTCTTTTTACATTTAGGCTCTGCTTGTGGTACACAGCCACAACTCCATGTTGTTGCATGCTAAAGCAGGTCGTATCATGGCTTCTTAGGCCAGATGAGTTTCACAAGTTAATTATACTTAAAATTAACAAATTCTATAACTCCAAAATTTGTCTTGAGTGATTGGTTTTGTTGTTCCAGGGCTTAGTAACCCTCATCAGGTAATTCTCCACCAAGTATTGTGTTCATTTCAAGTGCTCATCAGTTGCTTCCCTTGGTAATTCCTCATGGGAGGAAAAAGTTCTTCTTCCTTTGCCATAAGAAGAAAGTAGCTATAGGACAGGGGTGATGTCAGAACTTTTGGGTAATGTTTGGAGTAAGTGAAAAACCAAACAGCATCAGGGAAGGATTAGATTAAACTCTTCACTGGCCTCTCAGGAAAACCTCTGCAGAAGTATGTAACATTTCCTCAGTTGAGCCATTGATTTTTTTTTTCACCTTTTTTTTTTCCAAGAGAGTGACAAAAGTCCCAGTAATTTCAATGGGAGCAGAGCTGGATTACTAATAAAGGCTCCTCTTAAGAAGAACCTACTTCTGAGTATTTGGAAATACTTGTATATTCTCTCTCTGGCATTCTACTCATACTACTATGGTTCAAAAAGTGAGAAATATAAGGAAGCAATGTGGGTGGCTTTTGGTTATTTGAACACAGTGCCCTGGATCTAGGGGTTCACTTCAGTGAGAGGAGGTAGAGGCTACAGATGGCAAGATTTCCAAATCTTACTCAGGGACAACTAAGATTCAAAAGCCTTTTGCCTTTAAACATTAAAGTTTGATCTTGTGGCTATAAAAGACCATCCATTTATACAGAAATAAATTATAGCAATATCACTTCAATGCCCAGATGAGTGGAGATAATGTAGATAGGAGGGTGCATATATTTGTTTAGCTGATTTCATATCAAATGTAATTCATATGTAATGGCAGCAACAAGAAAAATGTGATTCTGCATTAAATTTAGTTTGGTTGTAATAGCAGCAACAAAAAAATGTGTCCTTATAACCTCAGAGCATGTTAAGTACAATTACCAATTTTAAATGCACTGAATGAGTCATTCCCAACCACCCACAGCAATGGATTTATGTGTATTGCATTTTGGGAGCACCTTTTAGATTCCTTATTCTTGGCTTCTGTGGCTCAGAAACATTGAGGAGTGAAGAACAGTATAAATGTCGTTTCCACTGAAAAGAGCAGGTGCAAGATCATATACAAAGGACTTGTATTATTTAATAAGAGCACCTCTTCTTGAAGAGTTGGACTGCAGACTCTTTGAACCATATCCAATCAAACATTTGGAAACAGATGCCTTCAAGTGTTGTTTCCCCTCTCTTTCCTTCCAGTGGATAAAACTGAAAACATTAAAACTAGCTGGTAGAGGTTAATACTGTATGATAACTTTTAATACTGTATGATAACTTTTAATACTGTATGATAACTTTTTTGTTTGAAAAAACACAAGAGCAAAAAAACCAAAAAAAAATCCACATCCAAACAGCAGTAGTCCAATCTCTTTGTTTTTGTGGCCATATACATTGTAGGATTTTTCATCATGAGTGGAATGTATACCATGCAGAAGTCAGTAACTTCTGATGTGGGGTAGATGTAAAACCCCACAATACTGTTTCCATGGATGTTTTTCAGTCTGGTGGTAGATGTCTTCTTTCTTCCTTTTCTACATGGAAGTTATCACTTATAATTTGTGGAGACCTAATAATTTCAGTGTTTGACTATTCCAGAAGGTCTGACTAATAGAGATTACAAAATTTTGTCTGCAAACAGTTACAGAAGAAAGAGTTCAGGCCAACATGGAAATCAAACTTTGGGTGTCGACACCAGTATTCTTCTAAATAGTGTAAACAACCAGACAGATTATTCTTAGCAATGATTTACAAACCCACCAGGGATTTGATTGCATCCAGATTACAATGCAACATTTCCCTCTGTGCTGCAAAGTCAGGATTTTTTGTCAGTAGAGGTTGTTAGATTGCCATTATTTTATGTTTTTTTCCTGTCATTTTGAGCCTGCGTGTGGTATCACCTTAATGTTTTTGACTGCCTAACAATCTCAGAGTAGCTAAAGTAAAATCAAACTAAACATGTGAAGAACAGCTAAGAGATTACTAAACTTCTGTAGAGATGTGGTAAATTCCCCCAAAAGAAAGAAAGCATTTCTTCTGTGCCTGGCAAATTCTTTTATTGGAACCTCTTCCCTTATGTTATCAGACTGATTTGAGTGTTTGTTTATTTATTTCCTTACTTTTTTTTCTCTGCAGATGTACTGGCTCCAGGCATTGGCGACTAACCCGAGTTATATTTGTGGAGTTGATGTTTGTATTGTATTGATTGTGCTATTCCTAAATATAGCAAAGTCACTTTTAGAGTGTTCTCTCCCTCTTGTTTTGCAGTCATTCAGAGATACATGTTCATCTGTTAAGCAGCACTGTCCTGCAAGTTCAATACCTTAGCATTTAAGTTTTCAGTAAAAGCTTTGTGATACTGAGATCTGTGAAAAGCAGTTGTGAAAAAAATACCTTTGTGCTGTACTTGACTAGGAGAAATTTGTAATGATATTTCTGAATAGCTGTTAACTGTGAGGGTAGATTTAGGGCCATTTAAAAAAGCCCTAAACATTCCCCTATTTCATTGTGCAGTTAACAAGACTGACCTATTGTTTGACAAAAACCATTACTACTTTCCTAAAAAGTTATTGGTATATGGTCTTAAAGGCTCCTTTGTGTTAGAATAAATCCTTCTCAGGTCCAGAATGGTAGCAGTAGGTTTTCTGTGGTTGTTAAGTTCTGTAAACCTTCCGGTAAGAGGCTACTTATTGTTGTAGTCTTGCAAGGACGAGGCAGTGGGGCTATCCCCGTGGCTCTTTGTGAGGTGAACTGCATTCTTGGCTATGTACATGCTGTTGGAAGTCTTGTCCTGGAGGCATCTCAGCGTTTAGGCCCAACCAGGAGAAAAGAACTTCCCAGATGAAACTGAAGGTGGATGAGACTGAAGTTCCACAAGCTGAATACATAACAAGTGTTATAATCCATGTCTAGCTTCTCTAAGATGAGAGACTCTGTATTTTTATTTACCAGATGGTACGGGCTGAGGTGATGGAAAATGAAGGGGAATTCCTGGCTCTGGGCTGAAGTATTTGTGTGGGCTTGTGTAATAGAGACCCAGAATTAAGAATAGTAACTGAACTAGCCTGATCCTGACCAGAGAGCAGCTTTAAAAGTACTTGATCTCTGGCTAGAAAGGAATATTTGTGAGAACAGTTGCAATTTGGCACTGAGTTGCAGTGTATTCATGAACACAGATGCAAAACTAGAAGAGCATCATGTAATTACAATAGAAAATGTCTGTCCGACCACTAACATTTCAGAAACAGCAGCAGCAGCTTTTGGTTAGCGCTGGATTCTGAATCCATTTTTTGCCCCAGCTGTGCCTCAGCTCTGGAGTTGTCCTGTGGGCTGGAGCATTGGCACTGCAGAGGTACCCCACCGCTGGCATGTGGCCAGTGGTGGCCAAGTGGGACACTGCTGCAGCACAGTGAAGTGGAACACCTGCTACAAGCTCCTTGCATGCTATTTCTGTTTGGTAAACAGAATGTAAAGCACTAGAGGAAGTAGTAAAGACAATAATTTATAATCTCTTAAATTCATGATGTAATCAGGACTCTTGAAAGAACAAATTTTGTAACCATCTTTCCTGTTTTATTAGTATTATCTTGTGTTGCAAAACTCTTCCTATTTTCAGATCAGTTTGTAGGTATGTTTATTCTTAGGGGCTGAGACTTCTCTTTCATCCACAAATTGAGCTGTTAATGTCTGGTGTATTTACGTTACACCCATTTGCCATTTTCGGGTTCTTTTAAGATTGCAGTCTTCAGTTTAGCATTCTTCACTGACCATATAGTATTAGAACTGTTTTGAGTCTGATTTATATGACCTCCTTTCAAAGGAACAACCAGCCTAGTTCAGTTAGTTAGAGCATGGTGGTAATAACGCCCAGATTACGGATTTGATTCCTGTATTGGCCATTCACTTAAGAGTTGGACTTGATGACCTCTTTGGGTCTCTTTCAACTCAGAATATCCTGTGATCTGCGAACGTGTACAGTGCATTTCCTCTAAAAATACTTAATCCATACCCTTTTCTAGTCCTTTCTTCATCCTGCTGAAACTAACTGGTAAAAATCCTTTCATATGGTCTGTATGTTGACTGCTTACACATAAATGTGGATTGGACAAAGCAGTTAGTTGTTAGCTTGCTGTATGTCTAACATACTGACAAAGGTTTTAAGCAGGATTGAAATCAAGCTAACAAGGGCTTAAATCATACAACTAAATGATATAAACACAAATTTGTCAAGTGTTGCAGCCCTAATATCTAAATAGTCCTTTAAAAAAAATCAGTTGCTGCTTTGTTGCCAAGATTTTCCTGGGGAGTTTTTTTGTTTCTATGTCTTTAACAGAGGTGGAAAAGGTGCTTGGGCTGATTTTTTTTCCCACTCATCTTGGAACATAATACATCCAGAAGTATGAATGTGCATTTCCAACAACTTGTTTTCAACAATGTAACAAAAATTTACAAAAATTTTTAAAATATGTTTTCAAAAATTTAAAAAAAGTTGTTTGTGCTGCAGAACATTGTAGGCACTCAGAAAAAATGCTACTGTAATTTCAGAAACCTCTTACTTGAATTAAGATGTGACTGATCTTTAGCTGGAATTTAGTGGATACTTCCAAATTAAAATAATACTTGCACAAGCTGGTCAGAACATGAAGCCGTGAAACCGTTTTTTATTCCGTGCCTTGTTCTTGCATGCTGACACAATTGCAAGAAATGTGTTTCCAGGTGTTTGTACATGTGTATATGCACATAGTAATATCCATGATCAATCACCAGAGTACAGCTCATTTTCTTACACTTAATTTTTTTGTGAAGAAAAGTGAGTATCTGCATGACATGTTCAATTTCAAACTTGGTTTAACCAGTTAGAGAGCTTGACAGGCCTTTATTATTTCTCTCTGTAGAGCACCCGTAATACCTGAAGCACCATTCAGATATGTAGAGAAATAGTCCTTGTGGTGGGAAACTTCCTTCCTGCTAAAGGCAAGGAACAGAGGAGAGGTGAAGAGGAGAAGGCAACAGAGTATATACATTTAGGATATATGCTGGCAACTCTTCAGAGCTGCATGGATCGTCTTCAAATGGCTGTATGATTTTTTTTTTTTTTTAATTTTTTTTGTTAATCTGGCAACCTCTCCCTCAACTGAGTGATGCTTCCTGCCTCCCTTTCTTGGTAGGGAGCCTACGTGTTCTGCCAGAAAGCAGCTGTCACTTGACACAATCTGTTCTGTGCTCTGGCGTAGGCTGGCTGCTCAAAGGGGAGCTCTGTTGATTCGTACACATTAGGAGATTAGAGAGTGACTTCAACCTCCCTTGGTTATTAGGGCTTAAAGACCAGCTGCAGAGTGAAATATTTGGAGCCTGTTTCACTAGCTTTCCACAGTGAAGTGGGTCAGGGTTATGTGTTGAAGGAGAGAGGGATGTGCTATTCTGACATCTACAGATGCTTGTAAGTGTATCGTGGTAGATGTGGAAAAGGGAAATCTGGGTGGAGGAAGGTGTGAGATTTAAGAGTTTATGAAGTGGGAATTTTTGTTTTGTTTGTTTTTTACAGGGGTTTATAGGTGAGGTCCATGTTTTAAAATTTATATGTAAGTATGTATTGTCTACATATATACTCATATGCTCATACATACCCAAATATGCACACACATACACATCTATCTGTCTGAAACTGTGATTACTAATTACTACTGCCACCTTTTTTTAGTGCCTATTAGCAACTCAGAGTTGCACGATGCTCCTCCTGAAGGCCAAGTTCTTGTTGCAAACAGAAGAATAACGGGGTAGTAATACCAAGCTTCCTTAACAGCAGTAAGTGAAAGAAAAAAAAAATACTTCTGCAAAATAATTAAGCCTGTTTGGAAGGTAATGAGCTTCAGAATCACATGCCAAGGCCTAGTTGCAAGGAGTTTCTGAGTTACAAAAGACACTTGTATGTCAGCTTAATTCTCTAGAATAAGCTTTAATTAATAATTCGCAGTACAGGGAATTTTGCCATCTACTGAGTCATCTGAGAGTCCTGTCTAAAATGTCTCCTCAGGACAACTTTGAAAGAGACAGTAGTACCCTATATAAATATCTTACCTAATGCTCTGTTTCAGTGATTACTGTTCAGTCTGATATGAAAGTAACACCTTTTGGGGTATATTAATTAAATTTAACTGAAAGGCAGCATAGCTGAAGGATAGAAGAACTGATTATCCTTTGGCATTTTTCATATGTCTAAATCTGAATGAAGAAACATTATTTTTATGTAACTTTAAGGCATCCTTACACTTGCAGTGTATACAGTCTTAAATTTAGGAGAATTTCTGCTAGAGACATCTTTTTTTATTCTTAACATTTATGCTGCCTTGCAAAGAGAGGACAGTTAAAGCCTATTAGCTAAACTGAAGTGATTTGAGAAGGTAATGTTAAAAGTCAGACTTTAGTGTATATTTAGAGTTTTTGAGTGGTCTTATAGGAAAGCAGAATATATACAATTTGATCAATTTATTTTACTAGAAATTATAGACAACATGTGAATGACTCTCAACTTGGGAAATTATGAAAAATGTTTCAAAGAATGCAAGTGGCTCAAAAAAAAAGTTATGTTTAAATGCAACCTCATGTTTAAATGACAAACAGTGACACTTGATTTCTTAAAGAAGTGGTTGTTTTCTCATTCAGGTTGTGAAATTGAGGTTTGTCGCAATAATTCAGAAAATTCTTGAGTTCCACAGACATTGTCCATGACTGTTTCAGCTGTTCAGCATTGTTAGAGGCCATGAGATTGAATCCTTCTCACCTCTCTCCCACCCCTTCCCTCTCTTCTGTCTATAAAGACAGTTTTGTTTGTGTAGTTTCTTGGAACAAAATCCACTGACAGCAGTCTGTGCAATAGATTTATTAAGCAAATACAGTAGCTCCTTCTGTAGCTTCCTTTCCTGTATTGTGCCTGTCACCCCTGGAGTTTTTCCAAGATAATGTCAGTCTTATGCTTCATAGCTGGATACATTAATTATGCTTATGTGGAACTGAGCATCTTAGAGTTCATTCATTCATTCATTCATTGCTACTCTTCACAAATCTTACCAAGTTAACTGGTTCCTAGAGGTGTTTGGTTCCAGCAGAAGGCCTTTAGGTTATGACCTGCAGGACCACCTACTATCTGGTCATTGGTGAACTAGCAAACTGGTGGTGACACTGTGCTGCTCCTTGTTTGCAACTTTTCCCTAATTAAAAAAAAATTTAGTCCTAGTTAAAAACCAGTCCTAGTTAAAAACCAGGACTACCCTGGAGGCTGTTTTAGTACAGCAAACTCATTCAGACTTGTGAAGTTGGAGACAGTCATTGTAACTTTGCTGAAGAGGTTGGACCACTTACCTGCTGTTGAAGTTGTTCAGGGTTCTCTTTTTAATGTTATGTTTTTGACCTATTTGAATATTTTTTTTTTCTGTAAAGATTCTGATGTTTCTACGGCCAGTATAAGCTGAATGAAAAAAACAACAACAGGAAAACCCCTTGGAAGTCTTCCTCTTCCCTCAAAAGTCTCTTGTCTATGAACTGTGTGTACTCTTAACATAACTTCTCTCAGCCTCTGCAGGAAAATATAAGGTATTTGGTAGAAAACTAAACGAAAAGCAAAAATTAAGGGTCATGCCTGATTAAACATACCTGAAAAAAGTACTTTCTCTTTTAAGTAATATGATGACCATGAACTATTTGTCAAGCCAAGTAAAAGACAGATGTGTCAGTGGTGCTTCTGACCATGTTCTGCTGTTGTAGGTGTGAGTTACTTTAGTGCTGCACAGACCTGGAAATCTTCTGCAAAGGTGTCCATTGGGTACATTTTTACTTAAGTGGTGTGTCAAAGTAAGAACTTGAATAAGAACAGTGGAAATAGTGATGGAGGTGGAGCAAGCCTGGCAATACTGAATGATGACATCTTTCATGTGATGGTAGGAACAGGAAGCGCAGCAGAGTAGGAGGACAGAACTGGGCTTTGGTTACTAAATATGTTGATTGCTGTCAGTTCTCTGCTAGTCTAATTTCTCCCTTGTGGATGAGTAGGATGTACAGGGCTTGCTGCTCTGTAGGTTATTTTCTACATAAAAACTGTAGTTCCTGTGCAGGCTGATGTGTGCTTACATCAATCAAAGGACAAGCTGGTCTAACTTAGATGATGAAACTTCTCTTTATGAGGACTCTTGATTGCATATTGACTCAGTTATGCCTAGCTGATTGTGATGACATTGTACCTCATTAAATTGAATTAATTTGCATATTACCTCTGGACTAATCAAGAATAACTATAACTGCCAAGTACTTGATTTTATCACATCATTACTCTGAAGCATAAACTTTGTGTAGTGACAAGAACGGAGAAGAGGAGATTTCCTAGCTCAGTTTTTCTGGAAACTTGATTTGAATGAAGTTTTTGCTTAAGATGGCATATGGGTCTAATGGATTTGCCCCATTATTTTAAAAGTAGTAGATGACAAATCAGAGTCTGTGGTGGATGTTGATTGCTACCAGTAAAAGAATTGTTGGGGGCCTGCCAAAATAATTGGTTATCTAGCTTTTTCCAGGTGTGTTTTTGTTTGTGCATTCTCTTACTTTACTAAATACTTCCTAAGGGCCTTCCTGGAGATTCAGATGTTGTCTGTAATCTTATAAAGCAGTTTATAAACACATTTAATTAAAATCTATATAAGGACTTAAGGTTTCTGGGTAATTAAGACTGTCCTGCAGCAAATGAAAAAGCTGCCTGACAATTTTGCATGGGCGAATAAATTTAAGTAGACTGAGGAAAGCATCCAATTGAAGCTTAAGGTCTCTGCTTGTCCTCTGTCTGATTTGAAACTAGAAGCTCCTGATTTATATGTGATGCATCAATTCATGTCCAGAGGCTGTAAATCCTGCACAGATGAACCAAAACTGAGGAACGCTCCCCATAGTGTGTATTAACTAGTTTTTGATGGGAGGCCACTATGTCCTTGGGAGAGTTGAGGTGTTTTTGACCTTCTGTGATCAGAGCAGAAACTCAGCCCTAGGTGCAGGTCTGAGACTTACAGATGGTGACAGATTACTAGAACTTGGCCTAGTTGTAGATGAGGGGGGAGTTCAGGATTAAAATCTTACTGGAGTGACTCTTGCTTAGTAGCAGAGGTAGAGACCCTATTTGCAGCTACACCTGCCAACCACTTCTTCCAAAGGGCACTACAGGGGTTTGAGAAGCCAGCCTGGCTCTGCAGAGAGTGTGCTGTTGTATCTAGGATGTGAATGGGTTGCTCGGGAGAAGATGGGGACCTACACTTCTATAATCTGGGTGTACAAACCTGAGCCACTTTTCTGCTGAGGCTGTTGGAGAGCTACATCATGGAATCATGGAAGGGACCTTAAAGATCATCTAGTTCCAGCCCTGCTGCCATGGCCAGGGACATCTTCCACTAGACAAGAGCCCCATCCAGCCTGGCCTTTAACATTTCCAGGGATTCTCTGGGCAACTTGTTCCAGTGTCTCACCACCCTCACAGGAAAGAACTTCTTCCTACAATCTAATCTAAACCTTCTCTCTTTCAGTTTAAAGCCATTCCTCCTTGTCTGTCACCACATGCCCTGGTAAAAAGTCCCTCTCCAGCTCTCTTGCAGGTTCCCTTTAGGTACTCTACCCAGAGTCTCCTCTTGTCCAGGCTGAACAGCCCCAACTCTCTCTGCCTGTGATCCAGCCCTCTGATCACCTTTGTGGCCTCCTCTGAACTTGCTCCAGCATAGTCCTCGTCTTCTGCTTGCAGAGAGGCGCGTGCCAAATCCCTCGGTATCTGTGTCCATAATCAGACAATCAGTGGTACGTGATAATACTGGGAATTTTGGTGGACTACAAAGCTATTACTGTGACAGTCTGTGATTGATCAGAAACCTGAACTTAATGGCCGTGGGGACTTTCCCATGTTTCTGTGGATTCTACATCTTGCTGGTGCCAAAATGCCAACTGATATTTGAGGTATCAGAGAGCAGAAGGCCTTTGGCAAGCAGTCTGAGCAGTTTCTGCCTTTTCCCTGTAAATCAAATAAATGACAGCTTTTTGGGGGCCGTCTAATCTCTTCTACAGAAGGAGTGAGGAGGAAGGAGAAATGCAGGCAGAGAGGGGCAGTAGCTGTAGTGTTTGTAGGTATGTTGTCTCACTGCGACAACAACTTATATAGGGAGGCATAATATTTTTGTTCGACCAGCTGGAATTTCACAAGATACATTTGGAAAAGGCAGGCAGACTTCTGGGCACGTGGTTCTTAGGGAGGAACAGTTATTTTTGCACTGCATGGGATGATTGAGACACACGGAGTCCTTGGCGGGAAGAATAAATGGAGGACTTGAGTATTGAAGTAGGAGAGCAAAACAGTTTGACGTACAGCAGAAAATGTTCTCAACCCCTAATCTCATCTTTACAGGGTGAGATGTTACACTTTCGTCTCTCTGTGACGAGACATTGTTATTACTAGCAGATAGCAGTGTGGAAAGCACCCAGTTTAGTGCTCTGTGGGCACCCCATTGTTTTTTCTGCACGGAGTGGTTTGGCTTGAAAGGGACTTTAAAGATCATCCAGTTTCAACCCCCCTGCCATGGGCAGGGACACCTTCCAGCAGACCAAGTTGCTCAAAGCCCAATCCGGCCTGGATGGGAAGTGGTGCATTCAATTGAGACTACTTCCAATTCTTGGTGCTTTGGCACCTGGGAAATTTGCCTTCAGCAGGAAGGTGCAAGTGAGGAGAGGAGGCTTTCTTGTTACACAGGGAGGAGAAAAACAGCCGTGTTGGAGACCTTCTTACAGAGTAGCCAGCAGTGCTTACCTGAACATGAATCATCTCCAATACCTGGTCTAGCTGAATGGAGAGACAGACTTCTTGTGTTGCAGGGGAACCTGATGACTGCCTGGTTTTTGAGCCATGGAAGAGAGATGTTGCCTGTAGTCCCAGATCTAAGAAGTGAGCCATGATGAACGATGTTGTAGTAGAAAAATCCAGTGAAGATTTCTTAGAAATAACAATTATTTTTTGGTTTATACAGTTAAAATAGAGATTTTTTTTTTAATGAAGGAATTCTAATACTATTTTTAAAAGCAAACAAAAAAGCCAAACAGACCCTGACTAATGTATCTCTGCGCTGTGATATGCCACTAACTGCATGTGCCTTTCTATCTTCTAATCTAAACCAGTTCTTCAGAAGACTGCACACAGTTATTTACTGTGTAGTTTTACACTTACCTGATTGAGAATGGATTAAAGGGGACTTCTGTAAATCCTCCTCAAAAGCATTCATTTACCAGCTACCAATATAAGAAGGGTTCAGAGAGGGAGCTGGGTGCGTGTTCTTTTATACTTCATGTGTTCACCATCTGTGATCAATCTGGATTAAAGATGTCACACATGCAAGATTTTAATCTAGGCACTTTAACCATGTGAAAAAAATCTACTGGTGTTTTCTAATAGGACAGAACTCAGAGTGATTTTATGAAAATTTTGATTCTCTAAATAACATCCTAGCACTGTGTTACTTCACACCCTAAACATTGGAGTCACTATAAGCATTGTGTGGGAGGCATGTAACAGAAGATAAGTGTGTTAAGATGTCTTGCAGGCATATAGAGTTCTAGATTTCTTTCGTTACTCTTTATTGGGAGTAGAAGGCTTAGTAGTATTTTAGTAAACAGCATCCTTAAAAGCAGATGAGCCAAGAAGTTCTAGAAGATGCTTGTTGTTGATGGTTAGGGGGCAGAGGGATCTAATCACTTCATTTAAAAGAATATTGGCTGGACATCTAGAACTATTACTAGAACTCAGAACACTTATATGCTGTTTCCAGACAAGACTGTTGTGGAAATTTATATAGTGTTTACCTTGGTAAAAATAACACTACTTCCATAAAAGACTTTGAAATATTGGCTGTGGTTAAGTCAGTTTCACTCTACAGCTGGAAATGGGTTCACATCAGGAAAACTGGAAAAGTTATGTTTTAATAGAAAATTGTTTAGTAAAATGTGAAAGAAAAAGTTGTAGAAATGGCTGAACTGTGTTCATTGTCAGAAAATGCAATTCATATCTGTTGCTCTCATGTAAGTCAGTAGTATCTTTCATTATAAATGAGCGTGGTTTTAATAATATTTACTACAGTTTAAAAGTACTCCCGTTTCCTGTCAGGTTTGAGTGTTGTAAAAGGCTGTGTTTGGACATATTCAATAAAATGTACCTTAATCGGCAGTTCAGAAATGAGCCAGGCAGAACAGTTTCTTAAATGATGTTCCCTTCTAGAACCAGGAGGACTTGCACTGTGTAGCTGCTAATACTTGACAGCAGCTTAGAAATTCAAGTTGGTTTAAGGATGGCCTCTGCACTCAATGTACAAAGTACGGGAGCTGGCACACTTAAACTCCTTCATGCTACTCTGGTTTACAACAGTTGAAAGAAAAATCCAGGGATTTTTATTTCTTTCTGGAAAGAAGGATATTGCTAGGTCTGTAGCAGCTTCTAGAACTTGTATGGGTATATGAGGAAAGGAAAATATTAATCATTACTTGGGAGGCACCATGGAGATGTCACATTTTGTAACTCTTAATTTTGTGGCTCATTTCTGCCTTTTATGGTATTACTTCAGTGGTTATTTCTGTAAATTCTTACGTATTCTTAATGCTTCTTGTGACTACTTTCCTTAGGAGGGAAAAAAATAGAACGTTTGCCTGACACATTTCTGAAGGAGGATATTCAACAGAAGCGTCTTTGGGTTTTTTTGTTTGTTTCTTGGACTAATTTACTTTGAAGAATTTAAAGCCCATGTCAGAACTTTAGGCAGATCCTAACAACACCTTACTATGTGATGAACAAAGATATAAATTCAGTTGCTTCTAGCAACAAATTGTGCCAGTCACTATCTGTCCGTCCAACAGCATTTAGAAAAAAAGAGGAATATTTTTTTATTAAAATTAAGACTTCTACAGTTTCTTCATAGTGTTTTTTCATCTCTTTCATTAGGAACTACTGAAACTTGAGACACACTTCCATATTCGTGATATATCTCCTACCCAATGCTTCATGCATTTAAAATGCTTCTTTTTACTCTTCCTGAACTCACTGCCCATCTCACACTGCTCTTGCACACCAGCATCCCTTTTGGAAAACTATTGTGATGTTTAATACAAACATCATATATTCTGTTAAGTTGTGGTGCAGTACAGTTTGTAGTTATTTATGTGCTATTTACACACATTTCTAAAACATGGGGAGTATATCTGAGATGACAACAGTTGTTGTTTTATGTAAGGAACACAAACTCTCTGAACTCAGGAATGTTTTACAGGGCTGTAGCCTGAGTGCTCCCTTGCTGGATTTTTATAGTCTTAATTCGGTATTACTACAAAGACAGAAATCTCTGTGTGCTACTGAACACTTTGCTTGTTTACCTTAGTGATCATTGCTGGTGCCTCTTTTTTTGAATTGTGGGTCAGTTGTTCAAGATGTTCTCCCTCACTGAAACTCTAAAGAAGAGGGCAAATAAAGAACATATTTCTTTTGCTGTTCCATGTGACACTTGAGTTGGTTTTTTAAAAAAACTCTATTTGCCATCAGTAGCTCTTTTACCCTGTTCTTTCTTTGTTGTTTTATTTTAGTAATAGATTTTCTTTCTTCTGAAGAAATAGCAGATGTTGTCCATGTGGACTTTGTATGTTGGAGGGTGGTTGGGAGTAAACAAAATGAAAGCTTTCCTTTCACCCATACAGACAATTGAGATTCAAGCAAGAAGTGTTTATGGTCTGCAGCTACTGCTCTCCTTTGCTTTTTTTTTATTATTTATTAAGAAAGTGGTCTTTTGCTATGTCTGAAAATCAACCATCCAAGCTCCTGATGGTTCCAGTTTTAGAATTCTTGACAGCTGAAATGGAATCCGCTTTAGAACAAGAGCATGAAAAAAGGTTAAAGGCAGGCATCAAGCACGTTGCTGGCAACAGACATCAAAGATTTTATTTTCAGAGGGATATTTAGAGATGGAAAACAAATTTAGTAATAGTTTACTTCTGTTTATAAATCTGAACATGAGTCAACTGTGTCATGATGTTGCCTCAAGGAAAGAGGAGGGGTGAAGTGTCTGAGATGAAACTTAGTCTGTAGGATGATACGGTTCTGCTCTCTCAGCTGTTGGTAAGGCAGGAGCTGAGCAGCACGTTCACTTCTGACACTGAACATCAAGAAAAGTGCAAGCAACTGGAAATCCAGATGACAGCAGCAAGAATAATCAAGAGCTAGAAAATACAACCTCTGAAGGGAACAGTCCTAGCAAGGGAGATTTAAATGAGTTATTCCAAGTAACCCAAAAAACTTTACTGCATGTGAGGATGCTACGTGTTGGCATAAAGTGCCCTGACAGTTTGAGGCATCTCCTACATTAGAAGATTTAAAAACAGGTCAGGTATTTGCCAGAATTGGTTTAGAGATAACAAATTCTGCATTGAAAGTGTGAGAAGGGAGGGAAGAGAGAACCTTTGGACATCTGCTCTTGTTTCCTGTGATTTAAGAGCCGAGCTATTATGAAGCTCCATTCATAGCCATTCTTTCTCAAATGTGTGTGGTTTTTTAGCATTTTTATTATTTAATTAAATGTCTGGGAAACAAAAGGTCAGGCAGAGGTAGAAAATTAATTTAGTTTAAATATTATTCTACATTAAACCAGTATTTATTTCATTGTAGACAAATATAAAAATTATATATGTAGGAACAAAGGCATATAAGTTACATTTACAGGGTCAAGAAACGCTATTTTAAGAAGCATCATTTCTGAAAAGGTCTTGGTTACCCACTGTGAGATTTTTGTAATCTGATTTTTGTGATAAATGGGCCTCATGGTAGCCAATGGGTACAGAAAACAGAGGCATATACAAATCTCTCTTTGGGACTGATGTGACTGCAGCCAGAATGCAATTTATGTATCATTTTCACAATGGAACAGATACTGGGAGAAAAGCAGGAGTCCTAGAAGAGGCTTGTCCACATGATAGACTGGACAATAATATCACTTGCAGACTCTGGGAATTCAGAAGGGAAGTTAGTTTTATTCAGCTGTGGTCTTGCAGAACTTTCCCTTATCGAAGCAGTGAAATTAAGCCATGTAATGTTAAAGCTGGAAGAGCCTGCCAGGCCAAGTCACATCAGAACTGGAATCGAAAGTAAACAAAATGGTAGCAATCAGCATGAGGACAAAAACATTAATTTGAGGGTAGAACTTCCTTCCCTGAAAACATTTCAATCAAGATTGACAGGGAAATTTTTTTCTTCCCTTTTGGAAAAAGCAAAAACCCATAAGCCTTAACTCAAAAATAATTCATTACAATCCTCTGGCTTGTTCTATCAAAGAGATAAAGACTTAGATGATTACATTGGCTTCTTCTAGCTTCATAATTTATTTTGCAAAATCAGGGAGAGGGGGAGGATTAAATGGGAGATTAGCAGCTCTGGTGGGAGTGGAAGGAGCGTTTTCCCATGACTGGCATTTTGTGATCTCTCTCTGAAAGTGGTGTTTTCAGTCTTTGTGCCTGTTCTTTTTAGGTCATTAGTATTTCTATCAATTTTGATATCAGAGAAGTATATTTTAGCTTTTATTCTTCTCATAGCAGGTAGGACACTGTTCATTAACCATCAAGGGAATTCCTCTCAGTTCTTGATTTTAATTTTTTTTTTTACTTCAGTAATTGTTTCATTTGTTATTTTGTTGGACACAATAGTTTATGGAGTCTCATAATTACTGATGCAAGCTTCTTTCATGGTAAAGAAACTACTATACAAATATGTCCTGAAAACTGTAAAATCTGACAAAAAGGCAGAATCAAGTAGTTGGTGGTGTGGATATTGTACATGTTATAGATATAATGAATTTTTGGGTGGGGTAGAAGAGGCTTGGTTTACATTTCCAGCATTTAACCATTTATAGATAAAACTATGAAACTATACATATTTCATGTTGAGGAAAATGGCAACAACATACCATATAAAGGGAATGTCAAAGAAAGAAAGTTGCTGGCTTCAGAATGATCTTACTGACAAGCTTATTTAGCTGTGAAAAGCTCTCTGCAAATTTTAGTGTATCTGGAATTAGTAATCATTAGGAAAAAATCTCTGGGATAGCTGGGGTCTGTCACACGTGGTGTTACGAGAAGAGCTGGAGGAAGTTAGCCTTGTTCAGCCTGGAGAAGAGCAACACGGGGGGATGACAGTGTCCACCAGCCACAAGGGTTTTGAGAGGAGACAAGTGAGACACTTCTCAGAGGTTCACAGTGAAAGAGCGATGTACGCCATGTCCAACAGGGAAAATTACACTTGGATGTAAGGAAAAGCTTTGTCACCATCGTTGTGGTTAAAGCTGGGAAGGGATCACCCAGAGGTGCCATGAAGTGTCTGTTCTTGGACACTTTAAAACCCTGATGGGACTGGATGCTGCAATCCACCTTTGAAGTTAGTCTTATTGTGAGTAGTCCATGACCTACAGAGGTCCCTGCCTGATTAAGGACACTACAGATTTGTCCTGTAAGGACAAATTTCCTTTTATCCCCTTTAGTTCCTGCTTATTACTAAATGCTGCATCTATAGTACTGAAACCTTAGTTTAAAGTGGACAATTTAATTCTGATGTTTGTCTTGTTTTATGAGATGCTCCTAAGAGTTCAACAGCAAGATGAGGAAAGGAATGAACCTTTCTTTATTACCTGCAGTACACTAGTGACATTTCTTTCTGCGGGAAATGAAGTTTGATAGTGTACCACAAGGTTTAGTGGTAAGGGTTATAACTATCTAGTTTCTCATGTTTCCCGGCCGTCTGAATTACTGCCTGAAATCTGGAGCTGCTGTTGAGATTCAGTGTTTTCTCCCTTTCCGCTAGGAGCTGGGGATATGTGTGGGAGGCTTTTTGTCCCACTCCCTTTTCTTCTAGAATCTCTCCAAAATACTTCTTCCTAAACTTCACAAATGCTGCCAGGAGAAATTTTGGCATGTGCACACCATTTAACTGTTCACTTATTCCTGATTGATGAGAATACACCTTCAAAATTACTAAGAGTGTTTTGCTTTGGAGTTTGTTGTAAGGTTTATTTTGTATCTAATTTGTGACTAAGTGGCTATAGCATTTATTTTTAAATAGGACACCTCCATTTTTAATATTTTTTTTTCAGTTTTGTTGATTTAAAGGCATTTTTCTGCTTAGCTGTTGGTGTTTTCTGGACACTTCTATTCATGTTTGAGGGCAGGTCTTGAGTTCATAGCTGAAGTTCACTTAACAGATGGCCTTCCTTGGCTAACTTGCTTGTTCTCCTCCCCCTCTCTTCCCTTCTCTGGAGAGAGAAGGTCTCTCAGCTCATGGCTGTGAACTTGTGAAAACTGGATTCTACTGGTTTAAGCCCTTATACATCCAAGTTGGGAATACTCATGTTCATCTGAGCAGTTGTGCTGATGTGCACAGTTTTCTTTCTTTTTCAACCTCTTTGTTTTCTTGCTTCCACCCACAAAATCTTCCCCACCCTTCTAGGTTGCCTCTTTGGCTACTCAAACATCCACACAGTTTTTCATAAAGTGACTGGGTGATTTTCACAAAGCAGAAACTAAGCTCTGTATTTTAGGGTTTAGGGTTTTTTTTAAGAATAAACAGCCTTTTGCCTATTTTTCATATCACCTCCAGTAAACTAACTGTATGCTCAAACTTTCTTGCCATCATATGTAATAACCCTGACGCACTTGAGCCTCACTGTTACCTATTTGGTATATGTGGATCCAGATTTCCCTCTTAACTGGGGCATAAGTTAGTTCCTTGGAAGCTCTTTGTTGTGATCTGTTGGGTTGAGGCTTCAGGCAGGGATGGAAGGAGAGGGCTTAGCTGTTCTCTGGGATGGATGCCAAATAGCTTCCTCTGAATCCTTACCTCAGCTCTCTTTACCCCTCATTTCTTGGGATAGGATAGATTCACTGCCACTGTGCTAAATAGGGTAAAGTTTCCTTTTTGTAGCTGAAAGACCATGATTTCTAAGCTTCATAATTTTATATTTTATAATTTTATATTTTAATGTGAATTTAGTTTCTTGCTAAATATAAACATTAATGTCACCGATCTTTTTTTTTCTTTTCCCTTTTCCATCTTCCACAATTTCTTTGTTGCAGTGCTGATAATGACACTTGCCAAAAGTTGCTTATAAAAGATAAAACTAAATCCCTCTCAGTGCAGAATTTCCTACATGAGTGAATCTCATGTCTCATAGCACAGCGTAGGTATCCTTAAAAGGTGGTTTAGTCATACATTCTCCTCAGGGGCAAGTGCACAAAGTGCCAGTACTGTGTTTGGGAGCATTTGGGTTCAGAAACCTGAAGCTTACAAGTATGACTTTAAGATGACAAATGAGTAGATGAAGTCTTAGTGTTCTGGAGGAGTTCACAGGACCTTCTTGCTTTAGTATGCTTGAACAACTCTGTGCTCTGTCACACCTGCTTCTCACACCAACGTCCAGCTTTGCACCAAATGGCAAAAATCTGACATCCTGAACTTTCTTACTGAGAAATTAATTCCATCCTGTTTAATGAACTACAAACAGAAGTCTCCTGCTGATCATGTTCGGCTGGGCTTTTTCTTGAAATTAAGGGTGTTTTTCTGTTTATTTTACAATACTTGAGAGCGATATTATTTTACTGAGCCAACTACTTTATCCTTTACCAACCTGAAGTGCTCTAAACTATTTAATAGTAACCAAACCATTTTACAAAAAGTGCTATCTCAAAACAAATTCAAATATAGCTTTACCCAGGAAAGCCATGGAAACACATTTATTTCTTTGTTTTTCGTATGGAAACAAATGTTCTGTTCTTGTACAATGTGAAACTGGAATAGATTCAGGTCAGGCAATGCATATTCATTCCTTGAGACTCCTTGACAGTGGTAACTACAGTCATTTCCCTCTCTAGCCCACTCCTTTCACTTCTAACTATGAGAATGGGAATTCCTTCATCTTGTGGGAATTGTGCTTGCATGTCTCTATGCCTTTATGAATACAAATCTGTTAAACTTTATCTACGTGGAACAGATTTAGCATGTGAATTCTGTTGCCGGGTGTTGTGATATAAAAATATCAGCATTCACCAAAAATGGCTTTCAGTGGTAGGCTTTTTCTCTGGATTATTGTGGGCACTTTTATACTTCTTTGGGATTGCTAAATTTGTTATGGGAAGTATTAATCTGGGTGAGTCATGGTAGATCAGCAAAGCTTCCTTGGCAGTGATCTAAAATGTCACTGATAAAGCCTAAAACCTTTTCCTTACATAAATAAAGATATTCACTAGTCTGCAGTGATGCCAATTAATCATGTGCAAGCAGACATGTAATGCCTTTCCTCTCTGATCTTCACCAAACATCTGATTGGAAATCTGTTCAGGACAATAGCAACTGTCTCTTTTCTTTGGAAAGTTGAGAAATACCCATAGGGAGTGTTTGTATAAACTACCAGGTGTGGAAAATATTCCATAAAAGCTTTTACTAGCCCTTAAGCTGGGATGTGACATTACACCCAGAGGAGACTCAAATCAGTTATTTGCTTTATTTGTTTCAAAATTGTTCTCCTCTCGCCTGTGTACGGTTTGAGGGTTCAAGTGGCAGAGTTAGGAGTTGAGAAGGCTGTATTGTACTGAACAAAATGAGGGCTGTTCTCCAAAACCCTGTTCCCTGCTACACAGGGTCCATCTATACTGCAGGAAAAAAGAATAAGTAACAACAGATTAGTTGTGCAGGGAACCACACAAAACACATTGCCTGTGTGGAAGATTCAGGCCTCTTCTGAACACTGAATTCATCTGCTGCTGAAAAGGTCTCCCCTCCCCCCACCGTTCTGTGAACCAACACCTTATTTTTTCTTTTCTTTTATAATGTCTGTTACGGAACCTTAATGTGCTGGAGGTGGTCAGATATTTTTCTCATGAAAATTTGTTTTGAGTAGTTACCAGGTCACCAAACTGGCTAAATAAAAAGAAGGAGGATTTAGCTGAGTCTGAGCCAGCCATTTACAAATAAATCTCTTGTGGTCTCTAAACACTGGTGAATCTCAACATCACTTTGATTTGAAGGGAGTTTAAGGATTACAAATATTTTATCCATCTGTTTTTAACTTCAGTGCCACTACATGAAGGTGAAGGACTCAGTGCTACTTTTTCACCCATTCTTACCTCCAGCAGCAGACTGGAATGATTTATTTGGATAGACTTAAATCTGTTAAGTGTTTATACTCTGTCTGTAGCCTGTGCATGAAACAGTGGTCAGTGGTGTGGCCAGGAATGCATCGGTACAGAACTCAGGGAATTTTGGTATCACAAAATGGGGGAGCCATGGAAAAAAAGGGGTTGCCTGGTAAACTTTTTCACACAAATTGGATGTGGATGAATAGTGGATGAATATTTTCTAGTTTCTTGGCTCTTTGTCTTAAAACAAGTCTGGATACTCGTGCCTGATTCCCACTGAGGAGAGTGGCCTCTGTGGGGTACTGCAACTCCTTGACACGTCACTCCTGACTTGCTCATGTGTCTGGTAGGGAAATATCCCTTGCTGTACTCATCCATCATCCCCTTAGATACAGGGATTTCAAATAACAGTAGAAATTGCCAGGTGAGTTTATGTAGGAAGAACTAAGTGTTTGGATACAAGATGATGGACCTGCCTTCTACCATATGTGTGGTTGCTTTTTCCAAACTTCCAGGAGCCTGTTATGGCAGTGTGAAACTGCAGGAATTCTGTGAAATTCTGCCCCAGAGAAGGCCTGTCCACAGGGCTGTGCAATCAGCAACCTTTGTTCCCCAGTGTGTTACACCTTTTCCCTCATTCCTCTCTTTGTCATCTGCACCGGTTGTTTGAACCATTTTACTCTGCCATGTAAATTTAATCCAGTCACAAAGCAAAGTCAGGAGGGGGGAGGGGAGAAGGCATGATGACTCCCATTTCTCAGAAACCTTCATGATTTGGTGCTTTATAAATTTTAGAAATGAGATCCTGAAATGATACGTAAATGTTAATGAGCCTTAGCTGGGCTAAAGGCATTGAGATTTGCCTGCAAAAGCCATCTGGATATCTGTCAGCACAATGTTTGTTCTTGGTATTATTCTTTCAACCTGCTGTAAACAATTTCAATGGCTTCTGGATTTCCCCTTGATATACAAATGAATCTTCAGTGCTGATCCTCCCTTTGACTCTCTGTATCAGTTCTGATGCCAAGTGGAAACAAAACTCCCTTCTGTGTAATAGCTGAACTGTGTGCTCCTGTGGGACTAGTCCTGACAGGGAAGGAAAGGCAACCCCAACCCTTTCTCTGCCCCCAGCCTTCAGGAGAGTCAAGCCAGAAGAGTGCAGAAAGTCAAGGTGGAGACCTGGTCCTTGAAACCCATCTCCAAGACAAACTCTGGCACCCCAGGCAAGGAGGAAAAACAGCGGAGAGGGTGAATTGCAGCTTGCCCCTTCCACAGTTTTGTGTAAAGCCTTTGAACCCTTGCCCTAAGGGGAGCCAGGGTGCCCCTGCAAGGCAGGGGGCTTCTAACAATGTACCCCTTGTGCTGGCTGGCTTCTCCAAATGCTGCAGCATCTTGGATTATCTTGTAAATTGCTTGGTCAGAAGGAACCCCCTTCTGGTGTAAAAGTGATTTCCTACTCCTGTTGCTGGATGGAAGCTGAAATAAAGCAGTTTAATCTTTAGAAAACGATCAACCCTGAAAGAGTTGGGCTCCTATTTTAAGTAATGTAATGAGCAAACACTACTTGGAAATCATTAAAAGAACATATTCATAGCTCCAGACCCTGCTATCCCATGTGTATTGATGAAACTTTTCCTGAACCAGGAGGATGCAGGTTATTTTTTTTCTGCTAAATTGACAGTGGCATGGGCAAGACATTTTGCTGTTGCTGTGTATTGCATTTCCATCACCAGGAAACTTGTAGTCAATTATAGGCTATTAGTGTAAGTGTGGGTGAATGAGTGAACATTCATAATAATCTCTTGGTAGAGGTTTGAAAATAGAGTTGGCAGAATTAACTTTTAGCTATACCATTTTTTTCCTGGGAATGCTGAACTGTTCACACTTTTGTAGCACCATGCTGAGTTCAATCTGAAGGTAGGTTTGTGGTTTGGTTTTTGTTTTTGTTTTTTTTTCTTAATTGAGAAGCTTCTCAAATCTGCAATGAAAATAGAAAATTGTACCATACAATAACCAGCGATTTAAAACTTTTGCAAATAGCATATATGATGTTGTTATTTCCTGTCCTGCTGGATTTGGAGCAATGACTTGAAATTTGCTCTCCTTGTTCACAGTTCCTTGACCATAAAGCTGTACAATCAGCTGCCCTGCCCCAAGGATTATGTTTGGAGCAGTTCTTATTTTCTTTTTATTTTTTTTTATTTTTATGTATGTACATTTCTGACTGTGGCAGAAAGATTGAACTTGTAGCAGGGATGTAAGAAACTGGATTCAAGTTGATAGCTCAAATGAAACAGAAGAGGGGTAGATTGAATTCCAGCTGTTCACCAGGATGTAGGGTTTTCCAACCCTAGCTGGTGGCACTCAGTGCATGCAGGCTTAAAAGCACTGGGAAAATATCTTGGACTAATTCTGTTGTGGAAACGAAAGCAACAACTCTGAAACTTCAGATCAGTATGAGGGACAGAAAAGTTTAACCAAGTTTCTGAATACAGAATTCTTCTGTGCACTCAGTGAAATAACGTTTTCAGGGGAGCTTCAAGATCCTTTGGAAAAAAGTTGCTGAAAAAAATGGCAAGCAAATTGCTAGCATAAGGTAAAATACAGATGGAATATGCAGGCTTGTGTTCTTCCTTCACAAAAGCACTTTTTTTTTGGTGTTACAACTTTGTAAAGTAACACCTACAGCAACTGTTTTTTGGAGTTAAATCGCTACTTACATAGCTGTCCTTTGTATAAGTGTTGTTCAGCTGACAGGAGCTGGAGCACTGAATATTTCTAGATCCTCACAATGGGCAGGTTTCTAAAGCTCACCGTGTTTTGTGTTGCTCAGTAACAGCAGGGGACGGGTGATGAAGGTGACAGATGAGCTGATCCAGCAGAAGCACTGTGTCATTCCTTTGTCTGTACATCGCACATGTGCAGTCTTTCTGCAAGGTTTTCTCAAGGAGACAGCCAAAACTAGTGAGAGAGCACTACAGTGTGGGAGAAATTGTTTAGTAACAGCTAAGACCCTAATTAGTTGTAGTCCTAAAGAAAGAAAAGAAAGATGATTTAGGATATATTTTTTGAGGAAAAAAAAGTCTGATTATTCTTGCATTTCCCTATTGCCTTCACCTGTGAAGGTAGAATTCTTGTATTCTAAGATTTTTAGTATTTAGAGATTGAACTCTCAGCTATAAGGCTAAATCAGATGACCCAACACTTGTTCTTTTCCCCTCACTTCTTTCCATCAATGCTCCTTGAGTTTGACCATAGAGGTGGAATCAGATTTCATAAGGGAAATGAAAATCTCATTTTCAGACAGATGTTGGATATCAAAACCAGACACATCTTAGAAAGCTTGATCTGATGAGCTATGCATATGGTTTAATTTTTCAGTAGAAAATGTAATTAAATTGTCTGGTGTTCCTGGATTAGCCCGTAGTGCTTCATGCTGTAATCTTGCACAAAGATCTTAAGTGTATGGTTTTGATATTTCTGGTATATGTAAGCTTTTTTGTTGTTAAGGATTGGTATCTGGCTCAATTTATTTACTAATTAGCCTTCCTTTTTTCACTGATTGTTAGAGTGGTGTGCTATGTGGTCATAGATAAACTGATCCTGTGTTGTTACTCTGAGAGGAATTCTTTTAAACTTTGATTTCTCTAAATATTAATACTAGCTGTGAAGCTTTTTTTAATGGTAGAAGAAAATATTCATTTTGTTTAGCATAGATTTCTTTACTGTATGTTTTCATGCATTTGCTATGAAATTTGGGTCATACTGATTCCTGGATATGCCACTTCCTAGAGGAGAATCACAGAAGGCAATTTCTTTTGCTTGTTTTTCCTTTTCTTCGGAGGGAAATAATTGTGGGTGAGGGAGAAGGGGAGCAGAGAGGCATCAGCAGACATTATATTTGTCAGGGAGAAAGTGAATAAATAATACACAAAGGGCCACAGGAAGCCTTCAGCTCTGCATGAAGATGTGTGCAGGCTTTGTGGATCAGCTGTCTGCAAGGCCTAAGACTTTCCCTAGAAACCCTGAAAGTGAGGCATGTAGGGTCTGCCCACATACCCCTGTGGATGTGTGAGAACATTTCCTTGCCTGTTTAACAACAACAGGGACAGAGCAGCGGCCTGGCACATGATGGCAACCGAGGTCTGCGTGCCGGGAGTCCCTGGAAGGCTGAGGGTGGAACGTGATGCTGCCATGTCTGCCTCACTGCTGTCAGACGTGCTGGCTCAAGGGAGCAGAAGTGTGTGATGTGATACTAGTGTGCCTTCATCCTGTTTGGATGTACCACTCGTCTTCTCCACTGTGGAAAATGAAAATAGCCACCTTTTTCCCATAGTGCAGATGTTTGTCACTTTGTGGTGTTTGGCTACTGTAAGGCTCATTTAATGTGGATCAGATGGAAAGTGTGCAGAGTGGTTCTCTGACTCCTGTCCAAGAAAAACCTTGGGTCAGCTGGCATACAGCTTTCTGAGAGCTGGCTCAGCTGAGTCTTCCTAGAGCTGGCAAATGAGCTGCCTGTTCAGCCATGAGGAGCCTGCAGCAGGCAGGGGTACAACACTGGGGCATGAAATACTAAAGGGTAATGTATAGGTAACACATCAAGTAACTGTTGTAGGTAGACTCCCAGCCACTTGGGCAATCCAACTTGAAGAGTGGCTGGGAAGGCCAAAATAATGCATGCTCAAAGCATGGAGAGTGACTGCAGGAAGGAAAAGTGAATTGCCCACTTTGATATCCCTCAGTCAGAGAGCCCCCACCAGACAAAAAGGCACAGATTGTAAACCAGGTTGTATCTGGCTTTGCTTAGGTGGCCACAGTCTTCCTAGTGATTTGACTAAATGTGTTTTGTCCTGATTTATTTAGGCAGGCAGTGAAGCTGCGTGTGGATAAGCCTGTCAGCTGTGGGGCCGTATGTCTGGAGAGAGTACGCCAGGCCTGTGGCTTCTCTCTGTGAACCCAGCACCTACTGCTGGCCAAGCCGAGACCCTCACTTTCAATGTCAGGATTTTGGCAGCGTGGACGCTCTGTCCCCTCAAGGCAGCTCACCGTGGTAGAAGGAAGTGGCAGATTGAAGGGGTAAAAGAAGTGTTGGTCTGCTTCCTCGGGGCAGGTGACTCTTCTCCAAGTGACCTTCTGCAACACTGTGATGACTGTGCTGCTCTGTGTCTGTGGAGGCCTCGCGTGTTGTTGGGTTTTGCTTCTGCTGGGTATGCAGGAGTGCAGTTGAAAAAGAAAGGAGTGGACTTTTTTGGGAAAAATGCGCTTTAAAAAAGAGCATAATTCGTGTCATTTCAAGGGCAGGGGTTTTTAAGGATATTTGCCTCTCTGTTTCCCATGTTCAAAAAACTCGACTGAAATAGTCGTTTTTCTGAAAGGAATATTAAGCTGTTGGGAAACTTTGTAACAACTCTAGCAGATTGATCTTATGATGGGTTTTGGTTTTGAGTTACTTTTAGCTTGGGATGTCCCAGTTTTTCTGGTCTCTAAGCATCATCTGCCTCCCTTTGTAAATACCTACAGTAACCACTTCTAATTGTCTGAAACCCTAATATTCTTTTTTCTCCATAGCATCTTTACAACCTTCAATCTGTGTGCTATTGATTTAGCTTCATTATTCAAGGAATAACTTTTTTTTTAATGAAAGTTTTAATAATATTTTTCCTAATCTCAGAGGCAGATTTAAGATCACCTTGTTTTACAACCAAAGTTCTTTTGTAGAAATTTAAAGCACAGAATTTCCCTGGAATATTTGCAGCTGCTAATGTTAGCTTTTGTACTTAGAAATCAGTATGTAATAATATATCTCATGATAATCTAGCAGCTGGGGAAGTCCGTGTGCACTTAAAGACAAACAGGAGGCCAGCCACCCTGATAATTACCACTTCACAGCCCTTTCAGTGAAAGGCTACAAAGTGGGGTTGGTGCAAAAATGCCTTCCAACAGGAGATGCCCCAAAGCAGTATTAGTGAGAAGTTTTCACTAGAAACACATACAGAAATAATATTCACTAGTACAGCTCTTTAACTCATGAATTATCATTTAGATGGAGAAAACAAAATCCCATAAGTGGTGGTCTAAAAACACTTTTGGAATTAAACCACCCCATGTGTAGTCTGTAGCATTTATTTTCTGTCAAGCTGTTTAAGGCTAGGCTGGCAGCCTCTAGTAATGGGTTTCATTTGGCTCTCAGCAAACTGGCAGGCATCTTACAAGAGGGAAAAATTGGCTGGGCATCCTGTTTCCTTATACCTTTTGGATTCAGCTATGGTAAGTTGAACTGTCAGAGAGAGGTTTAGATGGTACCCTCCTTATTTAAGGTAATGAAACAAAATGTGTGTGACGGAATGCATTCAAGAGAACTGAGGCAGATGCGTATCTTGCTTAGGTCTGCATTTTAGATTTATCATCTTTGTTGCCTTCTTGAGTAGCAGTGAAAATTAAATGAAGTGGCAGTGCTGAAGCAATGTGCTCTTACTCATCATCTCTATTCACCCACCTTTTCAGCTCATCTCTTCTTTCCCTGTTTTTCCCTTTTTTTTTTTTCCTGGTGACACTTTAGCACATGCTGTGAACATATGCCAAAATGCTCATTCTTAAAAGCTGCCTTCATTCATCTTGAGCTGTTATCAAGAGCTTTGTCTGCTCCGTGGGTAAATTGCACAGTGCTGAGTCAATGTCCTCTTGTACTGGAAACCAGACGATTCTGACAAATTCTGTTGCATTCACAGGGTGTGAGTGAAGAGATGGCTTAACTCATACAGAATGCAGGGATCAAAACACCTTCTGCCTCTCAGCTGAGGCAGTGATACAAACGTGATTGCTGATCCTAAACCAAAAAAATTAGAAATGTTTGCTTGCTGCAAGTTACTTTGTATGCTTGATAGATATTCCAGCATTACAGATGACAGTTTTTGGAGCATAAGCTCCTATGTGTACTTCATCAAGGTGATTTTCAGATCATGTAATATTTTGGCTCTATACTTGTTTTAAATTCTCCTTAATGTAATTTTAGCTGTAGCATGAATGTACTTAAAACTGAATACTCTCCTTGACAGGAAACCTCAGATGAATAAACCAGACCTATTGTGCAATTAAAGAGTTTCTTTGGAAATTGGCTTCATTTCAGTTTTTAAAATGTTTCATTTGTTCCAGAAGTAAAGTGAGCTTGTTTTTTCAGAACTTGATTATGACTGCTGGTGGTCAGAGCTATAATAAATTGAATTCCTTCCTAATAAATTGAATTCCTTCCTAATTTAAATATGTTATAAATATGTAAACTAAACTATAGTCTGCATTGACAATACAAAGCGATAGTACCTTTCCAAAGAATATTGTCTTTTTAATTACATAGAATGACAGCAACTACTCCTTTTCATTGCAGACACACAAATGTTGGGAACTGTTTGAATGACAGGTTCTGCAGTAATTTGAGTACAACACTTTAGCAGATTTAAGTTGAGGGAGATGGGAGAAGGGGAAAAAATACAGGCTCTGCTAGAGAGTACATATATATTCAGCAAGCAAATGAAATAGAAGCTCTGAAACAATAAGCTGCTCTATAATGCACAGACAGTCTTTCAGGATACCAAGCCCCAGCTCTGAAGTCTCTCTACACATTGATAAAAATGTCTAACTGAATGAAATAAGTTTATTCTGTCTCATGTAAAGCCCTGTTAAGCTACTGAGAACTGACTGAGCTGCTGACTCAGTCGTTGTTCCTGTTTTTTACAACTCCTCCCATTCAGTTAATTAAAAAACCTGTTCCTGAGCAGGAAACAAAAGCACTTTTTATACAGAATTGATCTATGTGCATTTTAAAGATTTCTGCTCCGTGAATGCACTTTTTCTTTAGCTTTGTTTACTGCAGCACAAGTGGCTGCCAGGGCAGTGCTGTGGATGTGACTGCCCTCCTTGGGTGGAGGACACACCGTCCTACACTTGGGCCGGGGCGTGTTGTCTATGGGATGGGGTCAGAACCTGAGAGGCACAAAAGACTGCTCAGTGAGCAAGAAGGCTGCTCAAGTCAGGCCATAGAAGCGAGGATACTCATGTGGGAGTAGCAGGAGGAAAAAATCTGTCAGCAAAAAAGCAGAAAGCGTAAAGGATGGTTGGTTTGCAATTGAAGAAAGTGTCTTTGCACTGTGGCAGAAACATTAAGAGCTCAAGTTTTGGTGAGTGTGGGCTTTGAAGCTTTTGCCAAATAAATAAATAAAAGCTGTTACTCAGTAAGGCAAAGTTAATGATTAAACTCCGAGATTGCTTCTGTTATTTTAGTGAAAGTTTTGACTTACCAAGAAATAGAAGAATGTGTATGAACTTGTTTGGAAAAGCTGTTTTCACTTTGCAAATTTATTTTTTAAGAGATGGATATCAAATCCAAAAAGTTGTCTAGTGTAAATCCACAACTTGCTTGTGGTTAGGATCCCTGGAATCCATATTGTGGTAAAAATGTGCTTCTGCACATCTTAACTCTCTCCCTATAATTGCAATCTCTCAATTTTTTTTTTTATCAAAGTGAAATGAGAGGATTCAAAGCAGGCCTGACACAGAGGCTGGAACCTGCTTGTTTCTAATTTACAGAAATTAACTTCCTTCAATACAATCAAATTTTGGTCTCCTAAAATTATTAACCCTGTTTTCAAACTCACCTGTTTCTCGAAGAATGAAGCCTCTTCCATCTGTCACTATAACATTTTTCTGCTGCCACAGCTGAACACCATTTCTTTTTTGAATGCTGTCTGGTTTTTGCCTTTTTGTCAGTGCAAAAAATCCTTTTCATCTCTTTGAAGAAATTTAGACACTGGAATTAGAAGAAACTGTTCTCGAACTGCACTGGACTCAGGTCCTGAAAGATTGCTGCCCTTAGAAAATATTCCAGTTTCTTTCATTGACACTTCATTTGCACAAGAAACTGAAGTTCACTGTTAACCAAAATGTCAAGAGTGAAAGGGAAAAGTGGATTTCTTTCTGTGTGGGTTTTCTGTGAGAAGGCATCAGCTGAGGCAAGGGAAGGATGGCTTTGGGTTTCTGTACTCATTAGGTACTTGGAGTCACGCAGGTTATGGATTACAGCTGCAATGTTGCTGGTGCAGACATCAGCCCACAGGAACAGATTTTGTTATTATGTTTTCTACAAATTATTAATCACAAATTTGTTTTGAAATAAAAGGAAAAGGGATTTTCTCTGTCACCATTTAGGAGGAAACCTTACACATTCATAATTTCTTCTGAAATCAGTTTTAATAAGGTGAGTAATCCATGGTATAAAGGCAGAATATTGGGATGCAGCTGTGATATAAAATCCCAGCATGCTTGGCTAACAATAACAGGTATTTTAATGTAGTCTGTTTGAGCCTGCTTGAAACTAGTAAAAATAATTTCAAATGTTAACAAGGAGTTTATTCTGTTACTCTCAACTTTCTTCTGTGCTTTAATTAAATGTTAATCTATTGTAGACAATCCTGTTTTTTTAATGTATGTATATCTTGGGATGAGTGTATACTGATGATTTGGGAGGAGATCACCTAGTTATGACTAGATCCGAAAGCAGATTAGGTCTGTGTTCTTATTTCTAAAGGTATGTGATGTCTTTCACTAACATAGAAAAATCTATGGGCACAGCAATGTAAGGTTCTGGTAAGGGTCTTACCTACCACCCAGTGAAAAGTTTGATGTTCAGTTTGCTTTGACATATTTAAGCTGGATCTGTGCTCCTTTAGGATTGATTTTTAGTACCAAATCAGTGTTAATGTGCAAATGACAGCAACATATTAACTTACTAATGCAACTGTTTCAAAATGCTGTAAGAACTGTAACCATATATTTTTTCACCTTTGGTTCTGCCTCATTTTCTTTTCTGGTAGTTTTTGCTAGAGGCTTCTTCTAAGTGAGGGATTAAGTTGTCTTTACGTTCTTATCAAGTCTTCCTGTCTGGTGGCAGGCAGTTCCACGAGACATTCTCATAAGGATCCTGGATGCTGCTATAGTAGGTTGGAGCCAAAAGCTTTCAGTGACTATTAAAGTTTGTCATAACTGAGATCTGCATGGGTATTATCCACTCCTGTACCAAGGGAATGGTACTCATACTCACACAAGGAAAGCTGTTGTCATCAGGCAGCTACTGTTAAATGCAGTTACCTCCATACTCTTTCATGTGAGCTCTGGGTTCGTTTAGTTGGGCTTTCTGTAACTTTTCTCTCTTTCTCTCAATCTCTTTTTGGGCTGTGATCAGGGTAAGTGCTGATACTCACCAGGAGAGCATCCCATCTTCATGTGTATGTCTTTTTATTCTTACTCTTCAACAGGAAACTTACCACAGCTTTTGTTATCAGTAATTAGGAAAGTCAGACGGTGTGGTACTCATCAGTCCTCTGCATGGTCAATTGAGTGTGTGAACTAACACACTGCTTAGGAACATACTCTTCATGTCTGTTGAAAGCATATGGGAAAGGAAGAAAATTATGCTAATTACAGGTTAGATCGATGATAACCCAGTAAGTTAAATCTAGTTAACTTACAGTCCAGACACTCAAAACATGTGACCCTGTAAAATGGAACATTTCATTGTGGTAATCTTGTATTTGTGATGATAATAACTTATGAAACAAAGGTTGGAGGTTAGGCTTGTTTTCCCTGTCTGTCTTTTTACATCATCTGTAACCTAAAATTCCCTCTCTTGCAATATCTGTGAGTTAAATCTGCTTTAAGCTATCATCAGTCACCATTTGAACTGATTTTTCTTTGTTATGCTGCCAACAGAATCTTTTTATTTTTGTTGTTATGCTACTAAAGAATCATAAAAGATAAGACAAAAGAGAATGCTAGGCTGTACCATCCCCTTTGCTTTGCCAGCACAGGATTAGAGGGTTTGATTAGCAAGCATTGCGTTGCTGTGTGGGAAACTTGGTTGGACTCCCTTCCTTGATCTCTCAGATGGTGTCTGTGCATACGCACAGGTGATGTGTCAGTGGGCTGATGCTCTGCTTCAACATGTCTCACCAGGCTGTGATGTCTGACTCATTCTCTCTTGGTTGATTGGGTATTTGTGCCACAGACATGGCACAGTGAGGAATAAAGGCATTTAAGGCTTCAAAATCTTCAGAAGACTTCCAAGAAGTAAAACTATTCATTCTGAAGGGTTCCTTCGCCATGAAATGTTACACAATATCTTCTGACTGAATGTGCCTTTGTGCCTTGCCCTCTGCTTTGCAGTGCCATAAGTTTAGCTCCAGTACACTTGATGAATTCTGCTTGTGTCATGTTTACTTAGATCTGTCTCTAGTTCATGTTCTGTCTTTTTAATACATTCCCAAAATTTCCGGAAGCTTGGATATAGATTGGGGCACAGGAGATCCTCTTCTTCACCCATCTCCTCAAGAAAAAGTATTGACAGGAAATTCTTAAAAAAACAGAAGGAATATTTTGGTTTCTTTAATAGCTATTTCAAGGTGATTGTGCCTTAAAAATCAATCATGGCATTTCTAGTTTGTATCCCAGTTGTCACCCTTTGGAAGCGGTGCACCAAAGATATACTTGTGTATTTTCCTGTTGCTTTCTCCACCCTTTTATAGTTTCCTGTATGCTTTCAGCAGGCTACACTATGAAAATAAACAAAGAAGTTTTCATTAATAACTCCAAAAAATATCCTCTCTGCCCCCAAGCCATTTTTTGCATAGCTCTCAGAAGCTATCGGTGTGGCAGATAAGGATGAACCTGTGCCGTTGGGTCATCTTGCTCTTTCTTTGACTGAGGGGTTGAACTTACCATGGTACTGCATTAGTTTGCTGCCACATCCCAACGTGAGATGAAATCAGTAGTTCCTTCAGTGGAGAGTCCAGAGATAAGAGAGCAGGTGATTCACTTTCCTGTCTTCTCTGTGGGCAGGGAGCCTGCCTGCACTAGTCCATTTGTGGACTACTGTCTGCTCTTGCTGTTAGAAACAGCATTCTGTAATTCCATTTACACTTGCAATTTCTCTCTTTGCAGAGGGGGCTCTGCTGCTCCAGAGGACCTGAGCGTGCCTGTGCTCTTCTCTCCTCTGGAGAGCTGGGAACAAATGCTCACTTTTGACAAGCTGGAAGATGACAAAAGTGAAGTGAGGCATTTATTTCCCACTCATTACTAATGCATGTCTGCCAAACCCTTTCATGTTGGCTTAGTGATAGGTCCCTGAAAGAGCTTCAGTATTAATGTTACAACATGGTCCCAGTTAGCCACATGACAGCTGTGTCAAAGATTGTGATGGGCTCTTCTTCTGTTCTTCCTTTTCTCAGGTCTAGACAGCTACAGCCGCTGCTAGGACAACATTTCTTGCAATAACAAAATGCCACATTTAGGTTCTATGCAAAGCATATTGGCAAATGTCGATTTAAATAAAAAGTTGACTTTTTTTTTAATTGCAGGTAGGCTGAAGTGTTATAACTTTATCATTTTAGAGTCTTTGGTTTGCCATGCTCGCTCTTGACTGGCTGCATTGTCTAAGGATTAGTTAGGGATGAAATAGTTCTACTGTATGATCTAGTTGATGGGCTGACAGGTGAGACCATAAACTGAGATTTCCTTCCATTGTCCCCCATTAAAATGAATTTATATCTGTATCAGGCATTGAGGAGAGTTGTATACACAATCAGATAAAGGCTGTACAGGTCCATCTGAGAACCATGTCTGCTGAAGTGTACTTTTGGCTTATGCTCTTCAACTCTGTCCAGTTATATCAAGGATCATCATTTTGTGAAGAAAAAGTAATTTGCTATCAGTGTTATGCACAGGAATGCTGAAAAATGTAGGCAACAACTGTCTTTTTTCAAAATGATGTTATTCTGGCAGGAAGAGCCTTTCCGTTTTGAGTAGCTCTGCAGTTCTTTGAAATACTCAAATGCAGTCAGCAGTCAACGAATAATAAACTTCTGCAGTACTTTTGCTACCCTGCTGTGCCATCTGCACATTCTTGAGAAGCACTGGGCATTGCATACAGCCTCATAGAGGGCTGTGAGACTTACTAAATAATCAAAGCTGCTGAAAGACAATACAGCTCCTGCCTCCTTGGAGAAGTATTTAGCAGCTAACACAGTTGAGCAGATGTTTCAGTGACCTTCCACGCTTCCTATTGATGACATGCTTTTTTTTTTTTAACACAATTTCTTTTTCCAGATATTTTTTTGGTGTATGAGCACAAACGTGCTCTCGCACTTTTATATCAATGAAAACTTGACTGTTTGTCCAGCCTGTGAATGCCTGCCATAGATAAAGACTGCCTGGGTCTAGGCACAGTGCAGACACTGTACAGAATGAATGTTTCTGTTTTGGAAACATTCTGAACTGTTGGAAACTGCTGGACTATTTGAGGGTAAGGGGTAAGTCACTCCAAAAACCTGGGGATCTTACATCACAGAAATAACCTGTATGAGCTGGGTTGGAGTCAGGAACATGTGTAAGCCTGCAAGAACCTAAGCAGTGGAAGCAGCAGAAGCTGGGACAGAAAGGGCTGATTAATGCCCCTGCTCACAACCATTGCAGGGCCAATCTGGCAAGAAGGAAGATGGACTGATCTTCCTGCTCCTAATGGATTTTAATAAATGCCTTCATAAACTGGAGTATAAGCACTGGTTTAGGTACTTCCTTGCCTTTTTAGCTTTCCAGATGCATTTTCACAAGTCGTGGATTTACTGTCTTTGCTGTAAGTACCTTCACAGAGAAATAAGAATTCATAATCTACAGAGATAATATATACTAGGATGAAACTGTTCCAATACTGTGCCTGCCAGAGGCCAGACAGAAAGATAAAGAGATATAAAGCTTGCAGTACTTGTTCATTTCTCCCTTGCGTTTGGCTGCAAAAGAATAGCCATACCTGCTCAGTGGACCGTGCAGGTATTACAAATCTTTGATCTTTCTGAACCTTCACTGATTTACTACAGAAACATTTCATTATTCTTCTTGTGCTAGTGAGAGGGAGAGTGGGGTGAGTTCTATAAAAGTATAGTTTTAGCTTTATATTTTCTTTTTTTGTTGTTAAATTCCTAATTAACACACAGAAATTGCCATGTGGTTTGTTCAAGCTTGATGTTAATTTTGTAGTCTCTCAATGAAATTGTGCCTCTTGCAAAGCATAATAAAATTCCACTTTAACGTGCAGTCAAGCCATACTTATGTCCATTAAACTTATGTTTCAGCCATGCTGTCTTTGTTTTTTTATGGAGGCTTGAATAGAGACCAGGGAGAAATATCATAAGAAATTGTCTGCTTCCTCCCCATTAGTTAGTTACTGACATCTGGTTCAAATGTGTATTGTAGGCTCCTCTTCAGCCCTTCTTTCTCTCCTTCCAAAAAAAAGTCTGCTTTTTTCAATGAGGAAATAAATTTTTTAAAACTGTCTGTAGAAAATCTTGAGTTATAAACCCATCTTTTTCAAGGAAGAGGCATTTTAACGTCTAGCCCTGACAGCTTCCATGCACAGCATACTTCTTGATTTCGTAACAGGCAGAGATTAATGCTGCCCTTCTATTCTGTGCTTTGAGATCTGTGTGTACTCCTCTGTCATCAACCTCCTCGTGAACTGCTGCTTATTAGCAGTGAGGGCACAGACGGCTTTGTGTTTGTGAGGCTCAGCTGAAGGACAGGGAGGATGGCACAGATAGCAACACAGACAGCTCTGAGCATTGCTTTGTACCAAAGCAAAGCTCACAATGATGATTTTTTTTTTTCCTTTTCTTCCTTTTTTTTTTGTGTAATTCTACAGTAAAAAGCAGACTCTGCTCCCAGTTGCACACAGCCTAAAGTGTTTGTTCTGTGCTGAGTAGTTTAGGACTTTTTTTTGTAGAACTTTGGGTTGCAAGGAGTAACTGGCCTTGTCTTGCCAGCAGATTGACTGTTGTTAAATACATAACAGTCATAGAAAAATAGTATTATTATGCTTCTAAACAGAGTAACTAGAGAACCTAGAATTAAAGACCACTGTCTCATTCAAAGGGCTGGATGAGTATTGTTCGTGTCATGCATTACTATCCAGTATTTTGTTTTCCTTCCTCGTTCATGTGAATTCATGCTTTGTTACTGTGCCTAACTCAGTTCCCACTCTGAAGTGAGAGTTCTCAATTTCTTTCTGAACTAGCAAAATTTTATCACTGCAATGTATCACAGTTTCAAAAACGATGTAGCTTCCATGCAATGTCTTATTCACCTCTGTTCTGTGCATAAGTACGGAGTGCTAAGTCAGAAGTAACTCCATGGAGTTTAGATCTGTCGGAGATGACTTAAACTTGCTGTGGTTTGGGTTTGGTGTTTTTTGGTCATTCTGAACTCTAATCACAGCTTGCCTCAAATGGTAGCCACAGCCAGGAATCCTGCAAATCAGACCCCTGGATCCCAAAGTGGGCAATCAGTTAGGGTTACATCCCCAATGGCTGTGTCGATCATCAAAGAGGATAACAATCGAGAATAGGCACAGCCTCAGGTCAGTCCATGGTGAAGGAACACTGTGTGACATCTGTTAAATTTAAGAGCATCTTGCCCTTAGTGACTATCTGAAGTACAGTTACTGGCTCTGTGCTCTAGAGTAGTGTTTTTTCTGTGCTGTCAAAAGCTCCCTGGTGCAGCTCATAGTCTCTGCTGCTGTATGATGTCCTGGCACGTCCTGACTCCATGTAGGAGGGTGCCTGACTTCACTCAGCTCCCCCAGTCCTGAGTTTCTTTGCAGGAAAGTGGGGTGCCTGTGAGGAAAAGGACCTGTGCAGCTTGGGAATGCATCTCCCTCTTGGTTAGGCTGTGGCTGACAGGGAAATCCTGAAAACAGGACTTGCATAGTCTGTGGCAGCCTGGGGGTTAAAAAGCACCGTTCTGTCTTCAAGTCTCCATGTCTGTGCCTTGGCATCAGTCACAACACACTTTCCAGCATCAGTTATCCAAGGAGCTCCCTGCTAATGTTTCAGATTCCCCAAGCCCAAAGGTGTTGGCTGCTTGTCCCCTCTACTGCTTTGCACAAAAAGGGACTCAAAGCAGACAAGCTGAGGAATTCAGCTTTAGTATGCTGGCATGTTTCTATTGAGTATGTGAAGCATTTTTACAAATGCTTGTCTGCTGTCAGGTTTCCTGTGGCTACCCATACTGTCTGCCAGGTGTAGCTTTATCACTTCTACAATTTGTAGTCTTAATCCCAGACATACTTTAAAGTTTGTGGAAAAAGAGATTGCCAAAATTTTTCAAGATAAGAAGATATGTATTTGATACCTTCAGTAAGCAATTAGACTAATTTACAGGGAAGAAAGCCTCTGGAGCTACTAAGCCCAGAACCTCTTCTCTGCTCTGAGCATCCTTCAGCCATGAGTTGCTCTGAGAGCTGTGAAGGAGATTCTGGGTGGTATTGCTAATTGTGCTTTAAGTCCAGCCTCCTTACGTGGCTGTCGCTTACTCCTGTCTAAGGTGGAATGCTGCACGAGGCAGACCTTTGGTGTGACCCAGAGAAGCCATTCCTGCTGTGTTACACTGTAGGAAGGGCTTCCTCAGGTCAGAACAAAGGTCCTGCTGCTTCTGCCCCAGTGCTGTCTCCATAGTACATGAATTGTCTTGGTTGAGCTTCAAATCATAGCATGTCCTGAAGCAGAATTGAAGTTAGGAAAACTCAGCTGATTTTGGAAGTGTGGTGAAGGTTATTAAAACACTGGAAAAACAGAGTCCTGCAGTGAGAAGTACCAGCATCTGTAGTTACCCTGCTGATAATACTTCAAAGTTACGGTGATAGCTTTAGAAAGACAAAACATATGGAAGGATATAAAAGGAAGTCCTCTGCCTTGCAAGTTGATACTCAGCGTTACAACCACAGAACTCGAGCATACTGATTAAAAGGGTGTGCCCCTGGCAGCGGGTGCTTGGAATGGGCGTGGCGCTGAGCCTCTTGCTCTGACACCTCTCCTTGGGGGGGTGTGTATGTGGGTGGGAGGGTACACGTGTGTGCACACACCTGGCAGGGGGTGGGACAGCTCTCTCGTGGGGCGTCAGGGCTCTCTGAGGTTACGTTTGTTTCCTCCTCTGCTGTTATGTGGCCTGAAAGAGTTCGCTGGGGGTGAATTCTCCAAACGTGTCACAAACGTCCCAAGCCTGATGGGATATAAAGGGGCAGCAGGGTGTTGAGCACAGGAATGCTGAAGGAGTGAGAAAATATTTCTGTAGGTGGCTGACATCCTCATGTTCTGTATGTATTTTAATGAAGTTGAGCACTATTTGGGAATAATCCAGTGGCTGCATGCATTGCAAATTTTAAAATGTGATTTACAGGAGGTGCACCAACCATAGATTTTTTTCAATCTTATTTTCATTTTCTAGAGTTGCTTCTTACATCAAGTCTTGCTGAGACCAGCCTATAACTTAGTAGTAGTTAGCGTTTCTAAATTTGGAAAGATCACTCCACTGATTTTAAACTTAAGTCATGCAAACAGTAAACTGTCTAAGCTTTTCTTATCTCTGTATTTATAAAATAAAGTTTTTAAACTTTGTATTCATGGTGCACACAGGTGATTGATGTGCCTGGCTGTCCCTGGCAGGCCTGCCTGGGGTGACTCCCTCCATGTTAGTTCTTGCCTTTTACAAGACATAGAAAATAGCCAAAGTTTTCATGCTGGGGGGAGGTAAGGTTAGCAAGAAACACTTTTTTCTCATGTTCTTCTGAAGGTAAACACCTTCAAAAGAGTTTTAAATGTGTGTGGTTTAATATCTTATGTTAGCTAAAGTTCTCAAAGGGCTTAGTTTATCATTAAGGAAAGTTAGATGCTGTCCCATTCTTAGGGAAGCCCAGGAGTAAAAGGGTTTTAGCCTACCATTTTTAATAGCTGTTTGATGATGCTGAAAACAAACCCAAACACCTTATGTTTATTGGTTTTGGGTGTTGTAGTAATGGGTGTGGTTTCTTTCTGTAAAACTTTTAATGTAAAAGGCTCAAAAATGCTACCTGTATAGATATTATGACACTGAATTAAGTACACAAATGCAAATGCCTCCATAATTATTTACTATTTCTAGAGAGCATGTGATAAACCGATCTTTTTTAATTTCAGTTTGGCTGCCACATGTTCTTTTCATTCTGACCCAGTGAAAGTGGGTGTCTTTCATGGCAGGTTCAGGAGACTCTACAATCTTTCGTCTTCTTGTTTGGTTGCTAATAACTGGAAAAACTGACCGAGCAAAATGGTGAAGAAGTTGAGCCAGCAGTTGCCACAGTGACAGTTGTCCAATATAAATATCTTACAATTCTTCTGTTTATCATCTGTTTTCAGGGCAGTTTAAGCTGCTGGAACAAGACCGAGATATTAAGGAGCCAGTGCAGTATTTTAACAGTGTGGAGGAGGTGGCTAAAGCATTTCCTGAACGAGTTTACGTCATGGAGGAAATAACATTCAACGTTAAGGTAGTCCCTGAATAAATATTTATCCCTGTCTAAATGATTAACTGTTACAACCTTTATATACATGGCAAGTGAGCAATGGTGCTGAGTGGGAAGTGTGATTTTTGAGAAAAATGAGCCTTTAGTGTTCCACATTCGGTGATGGTGCTCTTTGGGATCATTTTTGCAGTCTTAAATCAACTTGTCCTCTAAGGGCTCTCCTGCCCTATGGCACTTTGGGGAGCAATCCTGATGATCCATTCAATAATTCATCTAATTAGGATGCTCCTGCCAGATTTTAAACAAATGTTGTTTGTTGCCCCCTTTCTCCTCCCCCTCCAGCAGTCTGAATTTCATTCTCTGCTAAGCAGCAGCTGCTCAAGTCCCTCTCCAGAAAGCCTCATTCTCAGGGAGCATGCAGGGTGAAATGATGGGGTTGCTCGTCTCAAAATTACTTCAGCTAAATAGCATTGTGAATAAAATAACCAAAAAAAAAAGAACACAGTTGTTCTCTGTGTGTATGCGTGTGTGTTTGCATGTGCACAGCTCTTGGGCTCATCAAAGGGTCACTGATCCCACGAGAGGGTTTGCTATCACCAAACACACTGCAGTGCAGTGACATGAAACAGTGAAGACACAACTTGTTGTTCTTTGTCCTACCTACCTGTGTGACACTGCACAAGTTAGGTCAGCTCTGCCATGAGAGCAGAGTGGTCTTCAGGCTTATCTGGTTTGTTTGAGCAGCAGCACCATCTCAGACTGGTGGAAGAGCATCCTAGAACTGGCGTGCAGTGGTGTAGATCCACATCGTGTACCCTGCAGGGGAAACTGACTGATACTGCTGGTGCAAAACCAGCCTGGAGTTTCCTGGTCCCATGTGTATCAAGATGGGTTTTGTATAACAACCTTTTAATGGCTTTTTCTCTTTCTTGCACTGCTACAGTTGGGAGGCACCAGCTAGTTCACAATTTTTATAGGTGTAAGTGCAAGAGTTCATCAGTTAATTTAGTCAGTGACAAAGACTCACGCCTTGCAAGACAGTAGGTTGTTTTCATTTGTGCTCTGCATTGACCTGAGCCTGTGCAACAGAGGCTTTCATGAATGAAGGCTACATGAGAAAGTTGGAACACTTCTGTATCTTTAGGCAAGGGAACAAGAAAATTTCATCTCTGCTCAGAAAAAATCCTTGGGACTGCTAGCCTTCCAGTGCTGTGTTGTTATTCCTCATTTGATCAATGACCAAACCAAGAGAATGGCACAGTAGAATGTGCAGCTTTGATTTTCTAGTGAGAAAAGTATTCATCTACAGGCTTGTTTAAACACAAAATGCAATATTTTGAGTTTTTGAGTTTAATACGAGTGTTTTTAGAACTCTTTGTCATATGTAACAAACTGAGAAATAAGCATAGCTTACTGTTAGATATCAAATCCATTTTCTAAAGGTTTTATAGTTATACTCCTTAATGTAAATAACAGTAGTAATAATCCAGGTTTAACCTAGTTACACAGTTATCTTGGCAGTATTCCTCTTGGCAGTTTTTCCAGTTTCATAGAAGTCTATTCCAAGGTTATCATCTTCCAAAAAATAAATGAACTTAGCAGGATTTATTAAAGTGTTTAATAACCCTTTACATGCAAGAGAATTATGTGTGCTAAAATTTTAATACAGGAGAGATTCTGTCAAGCTGATTAGAGCAAAGGGAGGAATACTAAATACGGTTGATTTCTGTCCAATGCAGCGTGCCTGTTTAAATTCAGAAGAGAATATCAGAAGGTAGCTAATCCGATATAAAAAGAAAAAAAGTGCCTAAAATATCTGATGAAGCACTTAAGATGAGAAGGAGCTCTGAAGTCTTTCTTGTTCCAAGCACTGAAGTCTTCAGTGGATAATTTTTGAAGAAGGAGCCTGTAGAGTTACAAGGTGACCCGACAGTCACTGCGTGCTTTTATCTGTGCTTGTTGAGGTGTGCCTGCATGTGCCAGTACACCACGGTTATGTTTCCACTTGGTGTGAACCTTGCTCCTGTACGTAAATCCTTGGCTGCTCTGGCAGGATTTCACAGCTACCGCTGCCGTTCGGCAAACTGCCTTCTCACTGTGATGGGCTGTGAGATCTTTTCCAAGGGGCTTACTGTATTTTTGCTTCTTGTAATAGTTGTTAAGGGGAAAAATCAGCCACAGAGAGGCAGGGGAGATGGTTCTCCCTTCCTTCCCCATGGTTTTGCAGCTGGACAGGCTTTCTGGGCAGAGTCCTGAGGCAGGGGGTTGAGGACCTGCTGGGTATTTGAAGGACAGGTGTAACACATGCCAGCAAGTGGAACTAGGAGGGAAAGGTGGTATCACTTTCCACAGAATAACAAACAAAAATTTTAGGCTAAATAAAACTTTTGTAATGGCTAAAAGTACTTAGTAACTTTTTTGTCCGTATGTACTGCACTTGGATACCCAGTTAGTTGTCTCAAGCAGTGGCCAGCAGCATCTACAGGCACAGCAATTTAAAGTGTCCTGGAGATAAGTGAATTTCACTCAGTCAATAGTTTAATCTGCTCCTTATCTAAAATTAAAGGCATTCTGTCCTTTCTTCACTGACCAGATAGGTGAGGACCTTTTTTTGTGTTAATATTCAGTGCATAATTGAAGATGATTTTGTTTATGTTACAGCATTATGCTACAAAGATGAGAATTTTTTGATTCTCTGTTACTAGGAACCTAATACTAAGAAGGTTGAGCTACCCCAGGGCCCTATCTTTTGCTGAAGCAACAGCAGTAGATTTCTGCTCTCAACTGCTCTGGTCTCATACGGATGGCAGTATGTACAAACACCCAGGAAGCTATTTACACTAAGACTTAAAACAAGAAACAAATCCCCCACATCATACTAAGGGCAATTCACAAAAAGTTGTCTTAAAAAAGCAGCAGTATTGCTTGATAGACTGAACATTGGACAAGCCATGAAGTCCTTCATGCTAAAAACTAGCCCACTTAGTGTTGCAGGACCCTTAAGATATTCCAAAATAAAATTTTATTCTGAAGACATCACTTGGCCTCTCTGGAGAGTCTATGAAGCTGTTTGCAGACACTTTCCAGAATGGAGAGGTGGGTTAGTGAATTAGCCTTATAATGATTCTTGTCTTACTTATCAAAGACATTGTATGACTGGTGTGAAGGTTTGATACCCGATTTGTTAATCTTTTTTAATGCAAGTCTCTTTTCATAGTGATTTGACCGTGTTGGCCCATACAGTGTGCACTTTGGCAGAAAGAAATCTGTAGTGAAAACTTCACTCTCTTTTTTTTAGTCTTTTTTTTTGTCCTTTTTTTTTTTTTTTTTGCAGATATTAACACAGTACAGTGGAGCAAAATTGATCTCCTGATTGTAATTCTAATGCCTCTGATAAACTCATCCTGAGTTGCCATAAAGCGCATATATAGTAGGTTGTAATCTACGGTGACATTCTTAAGTGCTGCAGTGGTGACTTTCTTGAAATGAGGTGGTGTGTAGGTTTTGGCTCCAGATTTTCAGGCAATTCTTAGTACTTCACCTCAAGAATTAGTGTGAGCGCTTTAGTGGCCTTGTGGCTTGATGCCAGCCTTATGAAGCAGCAAAACTCAGCTCCAAGAGGTTTGGGGTTTTTCTTCTTTTTCTGCTTTGCCCCTGGTACACACAGCCTCGACACCTCGGTGTCTTGCATTGGCAATGCAAGCTGTGGCTGCCTCTTTTCCTCCTGGGAAAAGGTGGGTGGCTTGGGTAAGAGAGAAGCAGAGGCAGCAGAGCTACTGCTGCTGCATGCCTGCGTTGAGGTACCTGTGAAAGGGGTCCTGCTCCAAAAGGAGCCTGGATGGCAAGGGCCATTGCCTCAGCAGCTCCTGACATCCCACATAAAGAGACGCTCCATGTTACAGCTCTGCAATGTCACCTGCGACATTTTGGGTCATTTTTGGAACACTGATTTATTTGAGACATCCTGAACAGCTAGATGTTAATGTGGCAGTTAGGCAAAGTCCCTCCTATCCCAGTGGGAAATACATGTATGCTAGCATGAAGACTTTTACTTGCTGATTCTCTCTTGGGAAACATACATTTATAAAAGAAAAATGGGATGCTGTCTCACTGAATTTAGCCAACATCCTTGAAAAAGTTTGCTCTTTGTTTTTCTGCTAACAGCTCTTCTAAAGATTCTATTTTACATTTTAAAAATCTTGTTCCATTTTTGTGACCTGTAAAAAAAAATATATATCTAGTATATATAACCTGTTAAATATATGTGTAGTGCTATGATTGGTCCCTTGGCTCTAGTAGTAAAAAGCATATGCTGTAGCTATGAATCAGAGACCTCACAGTTACAAAGAGCTGTAGTCAAAAACCCAAAAATCCTAATTGTATTTTTAAAGTGAATGCAATGCTTGCACGACTCTAATAAAATCTAACAGGTATGCCAACCAATATAAAACCACAAATCATTTTTATAAAGATGTTCATATGTGTCCAAGTAATTAGACTTCTGCTTTGAACTATAACAAATTAGAACAATTGGAGTCCAAGACAGCATATTGACTCAGGTGTTACCAAATTATTCCAAGTTAGCCTTTCCTTAAGCAAAAGGAAGAGTATACCTGAGCTTTTCCAAAAGAATATTTCCAAAATAATCATTCATTGCTTTCCTGATGCCTGTCTTCTGCAGGAGTTACAGTTGGCTTTCCAATGTTACTGAAATTGCATGAATCTTAAAAGATATTATAGTGACTTAACCCACTGCTGTTTTGGAGTGTGTTTGGTAAGGTGTCTGTACACCTGTAACCTTTCTGGTCAGCATCCTGGCATCAATAGTGAACAGATAGTATGGATCAACAGCTGGCAGTTGGAAGGGAGGAAGTTCTGGTTGTGTGGGTCTTCTTCATTCATTGTTCAGCTTAAACATTTACTAGTGATTCCTAGATGGCTTTGGAGTATAGTGTGGCAAGCATTGCCTCTTTCACAAAGCTGGGAGCACTGGTTATTCTCACTAGTTACCAATGACAACTCTCTGGGAAGAGCAAAAGAGGGGTGAGTGCAAAGTGAAACTGCAGGAGTTGTTCTTACCATGTCTTCTGTCCGTCATATACCAGTGATGTACTGCATCATGTCCTCTGGCTGTGGCCTGCCACTAGCAGATCCAAGTGTCTGAAATAGTGTAGGGCTCTGCTACAGCCCACCAGCAATTGCATAGCAGGAAGCAGAGGGTGTCCAGAGAATGCGTCCTGCAGGGCTGTGAAGATGCAAATCCTGCTGGGTCGGTGCTGAAAGCTTAGAGAGTAGAGGGAGGTGGGTCTGGTGTGGGGCTACCCATTCGCCTTCTAGGAATAATTTATGATAGGCACTTTCATGTTGTCTGTAAGTGTACTATTTGGCATAGAACCATAGAATCATTTAGGTCGGAAAAGACCGTTGAGATCATCGAGTCCATCCATTAACCCAGCACTGCCAAGTCCACCAGTAAACTGTGTCCCTAAGTGCCACGTCTTCACATCATATAAATGCTGCCAGGAATGGTGACACAACCGCTTTCCTGGGCAGCCTGTTCCAGTGAATGACAACCCTTTTGGTAAAGAAATTTTTCCTGATATCCAGTCTAAACCTCCCCTGGTGCAAGTTGAGCCCATTTCCTCTTGTCCCATCTGTTCTTAGGAAGTGTTCTGCGTGACTGCTTCCTGGGCTTCTGGAGGCCCTGTGAAGTCCACCAAAGGCAGTGTAAAGCCCAACTAAAGTCCATGGCTCTTTCTTGATTTTTCTGTAAGTTTTGTGGCTATTGATAAAGTGAAATGTTTGAGTGAACAAGACAGAGCAAGTCTGATTTTCATATGTCATTGCTACAAGGACAAAGTAAAGAACATTTAGCCATGTAATCTACAAAACAAAAGCAGAGCGTTATCTGTGCACTGTTATGTGTATTGAGAGAGATATATATGATATGTATGGTATACCTTTGTTGCTAATATTCTGGAACACATATTTACCTACCATTTACTTACCAATTTTAAAGTATAATTAGCCCTCTGGGATGTGTCAGCATTCTTAACATCACCATAGTAGAATTTAGTGGATAGAGATAAATTTGTGCAGTCTTAGACTTTTAATTTCATGTTTTCAGTTTTTATTATAATTTTGGACAGCAATTGATGCCTTATATTTTTGTTTAGAAGGAAGAATGCAGAACAGTATTTTTCTCAGAGTGCTAAACTAGAACTTGTGGCATCACCTTTCTTTTCATAGAATATCATGGAATATACTGAGTTGGAAGGCACCTACAAGGAACATCAAGTCCAACTCCTTGTCCTGCACAGGACACCCCGAGAATCACACCATGTGTCTGAGAACATTGTCCAAATGCTTCTTGAACTGTGTCAGGTTTGGTGCTGTGACCACTTCCCTGGGGATCCTGGGGTGCCCAAACACCCAAGTGAAGAATCTCTTTCTAATAATCAACCTAAACCTCCCCTGACACAACTTCAGACCATTCCCTTGAGTCCTGTCGCTGGTCAGGAGAAAGAAGAGATCAATGTCTGTCCCTCCTCTTCCACTTCCAAGGAAGTTGTAGACTGCCATGCGGTCTCACCTCAGTCTCCTCTTCTCCAGGCTGAACAGACCAAGTGATCTCAGCCATTCCTCATACGGCTTCCTCTCCAGACCCTTCACCATTCTTGTGGCCCTCCTTTGGATGCTCGCTAACAGCTTAATGTCTTTTTTTATATTGTGGTGCCCAAAACTGCACACAAAACTTGAGGTGAGGCTGCCCCAGTGCAGAGCAGAGCAGGACAATCCCCTCCCTTGCCGGCTGGTGATGCTGTGCCTGATGCCCCCCAGGACATGGTTGGCCCTCCTGGCTGCCAGGGCACTGCTGACTCATGTTCAACTTGCCAGTGACCAGGACCCCCAGGTCCCTTTCCACAGTGCTGCTCTCCAGCATCTCATTCCCCAGTCTATACACACATCCAGGGTTAAATTCAGCCTTATTTCCCTGTGATTATCCTGTGACTATATTTTTTTAACAATGAAAAAATGCTTTTCAGAGTTTTCAATTGAAAATAATTTTGTCTTTAAACATGCCTGTTGACTCTAAAAGTCCATTTGCACTTTGACTGGTTGAAATGGATGACATTAATAAGTAGCTGCTCTGCAAGACCTTCATTGTGAAGCTCAGCCGTTTAGTTACCTCTGTGGTTTCACATCTGACCCACCATTTCCTCCTACAGCAGCTTATTTGTTTGTGAATCACCAGGGAACTGTAAGCTGGCCGAGGAGGAGCTACCACAGCTGTAGGTTGTGACACAACCCTTGCTCCGGACAGTGTTCCACAAGTAGTGAGGAAAAGCTGTGATTGTGCAGCATGGAGTGAAAAGTCCAACAGCATTGTCAAAGCAGCCATTTGTGGGGACTTGTTGATTCTAGAAACCAATATTCTTAGAGAAAATACACTCTCAGAAAGAGAAGGGAGAGATTACATGGTACAGGCACAGAACCCTATGTGTCCTCAGCCGTTATCACCCCTTGAAGGCAGGGCTGTGTGGCTGCACCTCCAGTGCAGCGCTCTGTGACAGTTTGAGGAGAAACCGGCAATGAACTTCACATGGGTTTTATCAGCAAAAAACCCTGAGTGCTTTCCTTTCATGTCGTGGTGTTTCAAAACGCTGTCAGGTCACTGGTGCAAACTGTGAATGAGTATTACGTACCATAAATCCTAGTAGTTTCCTGGATTAGGCCAATTAGTGTTTGTTTAGATAATTCAGGGTTTGAATGACTTCCTCTCCGGAAGCCCCGAGCCTGAAGTGCTAAGGCGGCACACCTCGCCTGAGCTGCCTGTGCAATTGCTCCAAGAGGCTTGCAGAAGATAATCACAGTTCTGCAAATATGGGGGAATTGCAGGTCACGTCTTACAAGAGGAAGCATTATTCACAGCGCTTGTCAGTTATTAACGTACTGGAATTACAGCTTTGATTTCATTCAGTGGCTATTGTGTGATGATACCAGAGTTTGAAGCCTGGAGTTTGAACTTCACTCATGAAGTCTTTAGGGGTTTCGGAAGTGAGGAAAGGATATACCATTTTAGCATATGTTTTGATTGGCAATTTCTGTAATTCAAATTCTCAAATAAAATGCTCTATAACAGACCAGTAGTGTTTACCTGGTGCACCTTTATTTATGAGTAAGAATCTGCTGCTACCAAAGAATTGGGTGGGTTCTGTTAGGTCCCTGAAAAGGGCTTTTCATGTTGACTCAAATAGGAGGCAGAGCAATCTTGTATATAAAGAGTTATTTCAGTCTTAAGGAAATAACTTCAGGAGCAAATGAGCCTTGGACATCTGTTTTGTTGGGGCTTTTTTCCTCGTACAATTTCCATACTAGAAAAGCTCACACATGGCTGTGCATATGTTGTTTAATCTCTTAAATTGCAATTATGATCAAAAAATGAGGAAGGAAGTCTATGACTAGGAGAGCAAAGCAGGGGGGGAGTTAGGCATATGGGATAGACTGATATTCTTGACTTCTCCTTCAGGGAATAGATGTCATCTGTCATTCCCCTTGGCCTGGAAAAGATTATATCAAAGGCATATGCTTCATCTGTAATGATGAGATCACCTTTTCTGCTCCTCAGGGAGCTGAAGATGGTGAAAGAAGTTTGCTTCTCTCAAGAGCCTGGCAAATGAGTTCTAACAAACAGCAAAAACAAGGGTGTGGGGGAAAGATACCCAAGGGAATCCAGACATGGTCTGTCATAGCTGTGTGACACAAGCAGCTATTTGAACTGCTGGGATGTGTGGATTTGCCCTTTCTTTAAAAAATGGTTATGTTTGTTCTCATGCCTTCTTTGGCAGTTTCAGGTGTCTCTTTCCTCTCACGTAAGATGCAGGAATGTGCTGGACAATTTTAAAAGGTTAGTTAGCCGAACTTCAGGTTAAACATCTTGCACTTGACCAGTCGACTATTCAAATAAAGTTACTTTCGTTTTTTCCAATACATAGTCTTGTAAGTTCAGTCTCAAGAGATTTGATGTTATCTGAATACTTTCTTCACTGGGGGAAAACCAAATTTTTTATTATTATTTTTCAGGTGGCTTCAGGTGAATGCAATGAAGACACTGAAGTTTACAACATTACCCTTAGTACTGGGGATGAGCTCACTTTAATGGGGCAAGCAGAGATCCTTTATGCAAAATCTTCTAAGGAGAAGTCACGGCTCAACACCATCTTCAAAAAAATTGGGAAGCTTAATTCAATTAGTAAGCTAGGCAGAGGCAAAATGCCCTGCCTCATCTGCATGAACCACAGGACCAACGAGAGCATCAGTCTCCCTTTCCAGTGTAAGGGCAAGTTCAGCACCCGCAGCCCACTGGAGGTGCAGATGCAAGAAGGTGAGCACACAATTCGCAATATAGTAGAAAAAACCAGGCTGCCCGTTAACGTAACTGTGCCGAGTCCTACACCAAGAAACCCTTATGACCTGCATTTTATCCGTGAGGGGCACAGGTACAAGTTTGTCAACATTCAGACCAAGACTGTGGTAGTTTGTTGCGTGCTTCGTGGAAACAAAATCATTCCCATGCATTTTCCCTTGCACTTGACACTTCCGAAATTTATTCTACCTGATAGTCTGGTGAAGGGGGAACTGTGGCACGAATCCCTCATCCAGCACTGGTTTAATATATGCCAGGAACAGTTTGACATAGACGAGTATTCCCGTGCCGTGCGAGATGTAAAGACTGACTGGAACGACGACTGCAAGAGCCCGAAGAAGAGCCGGTGCACAGGGCACAGCCACGTGCCAAACTCCCTCAGCTACGCGCGGGATGAGCTCACGCAGTCCTTCCACCGGCTCTCCGTCTGCGTCTATGGGAACAACTTGCATGGGAACAGCGAGGTGAACCTCCACGGCTGCAGGGACTTGTGTAACGAGTGGGCGCTGTTCTCTCACGATGCTCTTCAGTACCAGGAGTCTGGGGACAGTAGCAGCGATTACCTTTTCCCTGAAGTTAGCGAAGAATCGATGTTTCTGCCTACGAAACCAGAACTTCCTTACGAAGAGCTCTGGTTGGACCAAGGGTCTGGAAAGGGTGGTGATCAGCCTCTCTCTTGCTCACTAAGTGAGAAGAACAAGTGTGACAACTACAGAGGATCTTTCAGATCAAAGTGTGGTACCGCATCTCTTCCTGTGCCTGCAACTATCGGAACAACCACAAAGTCTTCAGATGTTTCCCTACCTCCACCTCCAGTGCCTCCCAAATCAGAAGCAGTAAGTCGGAGTTATTTATGTGTGTTTCTTTCTTTTTTCAGGTTTGCATGCAGATCTTTTTAGGGAATACTTGGTGGAGGAGAGAAGGGCACATACAGGGCAAGGAATCCATGAAACTTTGCAAGATGTGCAGCTTTAGCTAGTTTCCTACTGTGTGTAAGTCATGTCTTAAAAATCACAAGAGTATATTTTTCAGTATTACTGATCTAGTAGCTTAATCCTGATACTTTCAGGTGATATTTGTTGTGGGTGTTTTTTCTCACACAGACAAGGTCTAAGAATTGCTGAATCACTTCATTCTCTTGCTTTCCACATCATGTCTCCATGTGACCTCCATGGTTTCTCATATTTTCTGTGGTCAGAGCGTGTGGGGCATGACCTCACTTGGAACTGCCTTGGATGACCTTACTGTGTCTTCAGTTAACAGGCTCTGATAATAAGAACAGCTAGAATTTTTACAGATTTGAAGTGTTTGTTAATGAGAAATTGCCTTCTCTATTATGAGCCTACAGCAGATTCTGAGGAATATTGTGTCATTGTCCACAGGGAAACTTAATCAAACTAGACCTGAACTAATTGCTCTATACTGCTTATTGAAAGAAAATATGTTTAAATAGGAACTCTGCAGAATTGATAAATGAGCCTTCTAGAGGGCTCAGTTTTAAACATAGCGTGTTTCCTGGCCTAAGTTTTTTAATGGAAACTCATGGGAGAAATCATTTCTCCAAACCTGAAATGTCATGGAGACTTTGGAGGGAAAAATGCAAATATATTTTATCAACCGGAGCTTATGTGGACTGGCTGGAGAATCCACCCATTACATGGTCTCTTGACATAGTCCTAAATATTATTTAAAAAATCAAAAAAACCAAAAAACCAAGCAAACAAAAAAAAAAACCAAAAGAAAAAAAAAAGAAGAAAGGGAAAAAGATTCCCCCAGGAAAGAGTGTCTAGGAGTCTTTAGCAAAATGTTGATGATATATACTTATATCGCATGAATCTTTGTGGATATCATTATTTAACAAATTTGTTTTGCAGGAGTTTTTCTGGAATTTAAAAAAAATACAATTCCTCTGGCAAGCCCTATGGTGATTTCAAGACCATGGCTGTACAGTAAATTAAGACTAGTTTGAGACCAAACTGCAGCAAACCATGATGACCCCATACCTTTCCTACTGCTATCTAACAGCCCAATGGTGTTGGCTGTAGGCTTTTCATCATGAGTCAGGTCACAACCTAGTTGAAAGCTAAACTGTGTTTATTCGTGCTGGGTTAGCCTGCAGTGGATGTCTGTAGGGTTGCCCCTGGCCAAGCTCTGCACTTGCTGGAGAAGTGCAACGAGGAGAGAGGAGTAGGACCCCATGCAGGCACAAAATGCCCAACTGCAGCCCTTGGACTGTGCTGCCAAAACTTCCCTGAAAAGCAAATGCAGCAGCTTGAGCAGCCAGGAAAGGCAAGACATTATGTCTTCTTAGCAAAGTGTTTACGTGCAATGTTAAGTGCAGGAACCCAAGAGCACTTCCTTGCCTCTGAGGTCAGGTATGCACTGACACTTTGTCCAGACTCTTGGACAAGTGCCCAGCAGCACCATAACGGGATGAGGCTCCCTGGCAGCCTACACTGACGTTAACTGGTGTGGGGTTGATCCCACTCTCCTCCACCTCCTCCTCCTCCTTTCCCAGACACATCGTCCTGGCTTCTCTTTTGTGCTGGCTCTGGCACTCCTGTGCCTGGGCAGGCAGCCAGGTCTGGATCTGGAAAATGATTAGTTTCCTGCTGATTTCTGTGAGCTGAACTGCTTCTGCACAGGGTCAGAGGAGTGCTGGAGTGCCGGGGAGTGGGTGGTGGGGGAGGAAGGCTGCCCCCGCAGCGAGGTGAGGGCAGCCCTTGTGGCATGGGGGTGCCGACCGCCCGGGTTGTGCCTGAAACATGATGGTCTTAGGTCATCCCTGAGGTGTGGGCAGTGGGGTGCTGGGAGAGCTGTGAAGCACTTGCACAGCATCAATGTGCACCCTCATGCTTGGGAAATCTCCATGGCATAGTGACTCCCTTTTGGGGACAACAGGGAGACATTTGGGATAGATGTGTGCATTGCCCTTTAGAGTTATTTTGGTAAGTGTGCAATTTTGTCATGTGTGTCTTACATTACTGAGGTAATGTGTGAGTACTGTCAGTAATTTCAGTATTGCTGTCTAGCCATGTTGGAGAAATAATTTCTGCTAAAGATATTAGCTTGCATTTAGAGGTGGGCAGAGGGTGTAGCCCCATTAAAAATAAAACAAAACTAAAAACCTGCATTTCCATAGATTATAATAATTTAGACTCGTGTTTATGGCTTCCTGGAACAGCTTTGGAGCAAGTATCAGTGACCTGCTGAATTCATCTGTGGGCTGGGGCTGAGGAGATGTTTGCATGGTTTCTATGTAGGTATTTATAGAGTAAGTAGATCTCAGGAGCTGCTGGTGAACATGCGGTTTAGTCATCACTCCCTCTAGAACGATATTCCATAGCATTTCGGTATAAAGGTTGGCTGGCAATTGTATTTTTGCACTAAATTTAAAATGTGTGTCCAGGAGCTGTTTGCAAGACAGGAAAGTACCTCTGTGTATTTCAGAAGCTGTTCTGGTTTTCTTCTCTCCAGCAGGATGAAGCATTCTGATATATCATGTGTATTTTCTAAATACCTTTCAGAAAATCAAAGTAGCATGAAGGCAGAAGGGGGGTGGGGTAGGGAATAACCCCTGAATTAAGGCATGTAAATTAGTAATTGCTTCATTCCCCAAACACTAATTTGCATAAAATCAGGGGCTGTTTTCCTGATTGATATAAAGCACATCCCTGACGGAGTGCGCCAGAAGTTCAGTCTCCTGTGGGCAAGGAGCGTGGAACTGCTCTGTGCTACGCTCACAATCATACTGGTGACAGGGTGGGTTTTATCCAGGCAGCCTCAGAGCTGGTCACTGCAATGGGCACCCATGATGTCCAGATTCAGCAGTGACACTCCAGGGCCCAGGTGGTGCAGGCAGGGCTTGGGCTGGCAGCAGGGAAAAGGAGCAGAGGTCTTAAAATCAACATAGCACCTCATGCCATTGGAAACAGGTCACCATTCCTAGGTCACAGAAAGGAGGGTTGCAGCATGAGAGAGCTCAGAATAGAAGTTTCAGGTTGTGCAGTGCAAATGTGTTTTATCTGTATCTGACAGCCATGTGGCATCTAGTGCTTCTAGGGCAAAGAGCATTTCAGCTAAGAGCAGCAGCCATCGAGGTCATTGTCCTGTCTCAGCATGGCTGTTCCACTCATCTCCCACATTTATTTCATTGTCATTCTCTTGGACCTAGTGAGCATGGCTTTGCTGAAGATTCCCCTTGCTCTTGTCGGTTTAATCTGCAAAATCTCTCCTTTTTATTCCTCTGCTGGGTTTTCTGGGGGCTGTGAGTGGCAGCTGTAATTGCGGTTTTGTGACAGGGACCAATTGGGACTGCAAACAGGTATTATTTATGGCTTTGTTCTGATCTCCAATCTAGGTCAGCAAGGGAGTTTGGCATAATTTGTTGTACCAGCACCTTTGAATTCCTCAGTCTTCCCAGGAAAGAAAGACTCTAAACCTTTGACCATCTGCTGTCCTCCAAGAACTCCCCTGAATGGTCTCTCTAACCCCATGAATATATATTCAATAACATTCGGTATTAACTTTACCTAGTCTGACTTGGGGGAAAAAAACTCTTCAGGCATCCTTGGGGCATAACACTAAAATGGTTGAAGAGTTTTATGCCTGAATTCAATAACAAACATGAATAAAATCAATTCATTTTTTTCCCCTTTCCTTGAAAGAGCGAATAAGAACCCTTAGAACAAGATTTATTTCAGTGTTTTATGCTGTCGGGCATTTCCTGTAATTTTGACTTGTTTTGAATTAGGAAAAAATGTACTACAATGTCCTAGTCCCCAGTTTTCCATTTCACAAAAGTACTAAATATGCTGTAGCATTTTTAAAACACTGAAGGGGATTGCAAAAGGTTCCACATTTATTTTGTTTTTAAATAAATTAAATCACTTTAATTGCTAATTATGTGTTGCAGAACTGCTAAGATAACTTAGTTCTGCAGTGTTGTAAAATTTAAAAATAAACTTCAACTTTCAAACACAAAAATAATTTCCCTCTTCTGATGCATCTAAGACTGTTTCAGACAAGGAGAACATAGAGGTCTCCTCCTGCCCAGGGGTAGGTGGTGAATCGTTAAAAATCCTGCCTGGCAGCCTAATTCTCAACAGCCTTCTCACCTCTAGCCCTACTAAATAAAGTTGCTCTCCCAAATATGTCCTGATAAGATTAAGTCCTTAATTCCATCATCTTTTCTATGGGGATGGATCCTGACATTTTGCTCCTACACAGACACACCAAACTAAATATCAGGTGAGCAGTGCTACAGCTGTGTGTTTTAAGGTGCAGGGTTGTCTGGCTGCACAGAGAAGACCTGTTGGCTGGGTGCAGTGTTTGAACGGGCTCTTGTGCCCACACCTTTCCACTTGTACATTTTGGACAGTCTTATCTTGCACTGCTTTGACAGCTACAGAAGGACTGATGCTCCAAGTTTGAATCCAGAAGCTGGTAAATATGAGATACATCTACTATTCCTGAGGGAGGGAGGCTGGGAATAATCCTAGAGCTGGATGACTGACTATCACTGGTGAAGTAAGTCAGGAAACATCAAAGTATATTGAGATCTTTTCATTACATAAGCTTGGTTTATTACATCTAAATAAACAACACTAATGAAGTTTAAGCGTAATGAATTGCTCCTTACAGAATGTATAATATCAGGAACAGTCTGTCTGATTTTCTACGTTACTGGAAGGTCCTTTTACATTTTTTCATGGCTTCTACTGTTTAAACAAGGGGATATCAAACTGCTGAAATGTGCACTAAAACAGATTGCTAGAAGCTCTACCAGTGGCAAAGCATTCTTTTGGACTTCTTTGACAGCTACATACTGTTGCAAATGTATATACTTTTTCATTTCTTTTCTCCTCCCTTTTTAATTATTTCCTTTCAAAGAATAAGGCAGAACCAGATGTGTTTCATCTGGTTGAGGCTGCTGTTGCCCAGATTTTCTTGCTGCTTGCTTACATGTTGTTCTTTTGTACAGGTAAAAGAGGAATGCAGGCTCCTCAATGCTCCCCCAGTCCCACCACGAAGTTCAAAGCCGTCCTCCACCAGTCCTTCCATCCCTCCTCGCACAGTGAAACCTGCACGACAGCAGACGCGCTCTCCCAGCCCCACTCTGTCCTACTACTCCTCAGGACTGCACAACATGTATGTGTTTGAGCTGTGGGAGCACCACACTAGCACTTTCTGAGAAAGTTAAATTTAGCACTGTTCTTTTTGAAGGCGCTTGTTTCTAAGGCGCGGTATGGTGTCAGACTTGCTGACTTTTTGTAAAACGGGCTAAACTGTCAAGTTATTTTTAAAGAGTCAAAAGGAAGAAAAGCTCCAGCAGAAACTATGTTTTGCTAGATAGGACATAGCAGTTTATATTGAATACCTGCACGCAGTTCTAGAGTTAATATCATTCTTAGGTGACATAGGCTGTCTAATTAAAAAATCATGTATAGTTCTCCATGTTTCTTGAAAGGCTTGAATCTTCAAACCAAACCACCTCAAAGCTAGTTTTTGGGTGGGATTTCAGTGCTGCATACAATGCAGCCAGCTCTGATAATCAGGGACACAAGAAGAGTGTGGTAATCCAGAAATGTGGTGTGCTAACTATGTGGGAACCTACGGGGTGGATGTGATGGAGGACAGAAAGACCAGCAGACACCACTGAGTGTGAAGTGAGGTGTAGCAGAAGGGGTCCAGACAGGTTCCACATCAAACACACTTCAACACAAACCTAACCCACAAACTGGAAAATCCACCCAAGCTAGTTGAAAGTTGATGGTAAATTCTGAATTATGTGGCTGCATAGCTTTTCTTAGTGATACAGTGGCCTTCCTTTGGCTTCAGAAAGTATATGCACCTTCTGAAGCCTCACCTCCTTTTTGCCTTGGACATCTTCTTGCCATTATTTTTGGTACCTCTTCAATGACACGATGCTACCTGTGTGAATGTTACAAATTCATCTGAAACATCACTGAATTCATTTCAGCCTGGATGCAGTTAGTATAGTAACTTATGCTGGAATTGCCGTACTAAGCCGTCCTGCACATTTGCAGCTTAGTGTTGTGGATCTGGCAATGATCACTCTAGATCAAGGCTGCTTGCTTATTTTATGAAAGCCTGTTGGGTGGTTCTGTCAAGGTCTACTCCACAGGAGGCTGAGCACAAGACCTCCCAGCATTTGGGGCCCACCAAATGCTGCTTTCTCTCTTTGTAGCTAAGAATACATCTGCCTTCCAAAAAACTAGAAAAACAGAAGTGAAGTTTTTCAGGAATGCAAAAGGTTGTAGTGAGGTGGGGGTCAGTCTTTTCTCCCAAGTACCAAGCAATAGAATGAGAGGAAATGGCCCCAAGATGCACCAGGGAAGGTTTAGATTGGATATTGGGAAAAATTTCTTCATGCAAAGGACTGTCAAGCATGGAAACAGGCTGCCCGGGGAAGTGTTGGAGTCACTATACCTGGAAGTGTTCAAGAAAAGTGTAGATGTATCACTTGGGGACATGGTTTAGTGTGGATTTGGCAGTGCTGGGTTAATGGTTGGATTGATGATCTTGGAGGTCTTTTCCAGCCTAAACAATTCTGTGATTCTGTGATTTGTCTTGGACTTCACAGTATTTGCATGAAATTAATCTCCAGCTGGGTCCAGACCAGACGTCTCCATTTTGGTAGAGCTGACCTGGTGTTGCAGAGGAAGCTACTAGAAAATAGGCATTGTATGGAGTAACTGGATTGCTGGAGAAGCTGCTTTGCCATTTATAATAATGATCTTGTTTTCTGGATCATGAAAGGTTGCAGACAGTATTTTAAACAGAAACAAAGTCGGTATGATTTGTATTTATCTGCCTCTAAAAATGCCTGATACCTGACTTCAGCTGTATTTGAGGCTTGTCTTGCATCCTTTGACACTGAGTCCCAGGGAGTTAATTTTGATGGAGGACGAATAAGGAAGCACTTTGAAAATGTTAAAATGTTGCTTTATCAGTTTTCAGAAATTCCATTAATCTTTGACATCAATAAATGTTCCAGTTCTAGTATGGAATTGGAGAACAGAAATAGGATAAATCAATTTAATTGCTCTTTATGGTTGGTTGTTTACAACACCTGACTGACTGTTTTCTCAGCTTGATGGCTTGGTTTGTGAAAAATTATTTGCACTGTGTGCAATACACCAGTTGGCCTTTCAGCAGCCAGAAAGACCAGTTGATGGTGTATCCCTGTTGAGGGGGGGAAACCCATCTCTCCTATTGTAAACATTCAGCTGCTTTACCTGTCAGACTTGTATTAGTGACATAAAGAGACGAAAAGTTTGGAAGGCACAGAATGGAGACTGAGAGAGGGTTAGAAAGAGAGAAACTGGATCTGTTGGGACGGATATTTTCCAGTGATGTAGATTAGAGCTGTTTTTATGCATGTGCACTTTGTATTTGATCTGGGCAAGTCCAGATTGGCTTCCTGTCTGATCCACTCTAAGCACACGAGGAATTAATTTTGTGTCAATCCATTGAAAACTATGCTGGTTTTTTGATAGCTGCTCCATTCTCAAGCAGCTTTCCCTGAGCTGTTATGGGGTGATGAGTGAGTTTCTTTCCTGAGTAGTTAGTTTTCAGGAGACAGAGGCAAGTAATTAAAATAATTTTTTCAACTACTGATTTCTGTCTGTTGTGTTGAGCAAGGATTTTATAAGTCTGCTAATTGTTTTTCCAGTGTTCTGGTTTAGTTGGCCAAAATTCCAAAGATCAGCACAATCTTTCAGATTTTCTTTAGAAAGTGGCATAAAATCAGCAAACATTTGCTTTTGATAACAGGGTGCATGCTTTTGTTGTCATCTCTGTCTCCTGGGAACACCTGGATATAAACCATCAGATCCCTGGGACAGGCTGAGATTAGTTCACCACCTGGAAGTGGATCCAGGGTAACTTTCTTTAGGTGCTTTTGAAGAGGAAGTGTTTAACATCAAAGCATTTTAAAGATCCAGACACACCAAGAAGTTACTGTGGGTAAGCTTAAAGCCTGATACTTCAGCACGTCCAGCTAGGTCTGCTTACCCTTCCAACTAAAACTCTTCCTTTGGCAGTGAGCAGTAACTCACTCTGTGTCTCTGTACTCTGCACTGGTGCACATGGCCTAGTGCAGTGGTGACCTGCCCTCTTATGAACTTTTGCATACCATGACACATCTGTGGTATATATATAGAAAAGTACTGGATTGAAACATCTTTCTAGTATATGTGAAGCTGTTTCTTATCCATGGTGGTATCCCTTAGGAATTCAACAGTGAAATATAATTTGTTAGATGACACAGAACTGAATTGAGACATCTACTTTTTTATGAGCTTGAAAAAACAAGACATGAGGCTTTTGGGTATATCAGCATCTTGCCAGGCTTATAGAAGGGTTGAAGGAACTGTCAATGCATTAATTCAAACATGTTAATTCAAATGTGAAAAGTTCTGCTGAAGGAAAGAAGATGCTTTCCTTGTGACGGTTACCCTCTGATTCTGTCAGATGATTTATGAGTTTATTGAAATGCTGAGTTTTTTCTTTCTAACAACGTCCTTTCTGCTTTTCTCCTTAAGTAATGTCACAGAGAGCGACAACACCAACGCAACTGAGAGCACACCTGTTTCCTGCTACCCGTGTAACAGGATGAAAACTGAATCCAAAGAGCCTGACAGCACAATGCCTTTGGGAAGCCCCTCAGCTGAAGCTCTGCCTTCGAGGTTATCTTGGCCAAACCATTTTTCAGGAACTGCTGAAGGCCTGAATAGGAGTGATTTCCTGCTTGATCCAAGCAGGAGCTACAGTTACCCCAGACAGAAGACTCCAGGTACGCCAAAGAGAAATTGTCCAGCACCTTTGACTTTTGACTTCGATGGGTGTGAGCTCCCAGCAGGGTACTCCCCACTGACTCCAGCAGAGTTCTCAAACACCATCTCCAGCTGTCCAAAGTCAGCAAGTTACTCTCTAGACTGCACTGATGAGAAAACTCTGGGAGTCGGCAACACAAAGCAGAGCCATTCGTGTCCTGCCTTACCTCCTCGGGCACCGAAGTCAAGTGAAGATAAGACAGTTTCAGACATGTGTCCCTTGCCACTGAAAATAGATGGTGCTGAGGAGGAATCGAAAACTGGCTCTCCAGATGTCTTGGAAGATCAGTATCTCGCTAAAAAGGGCATGCAGGATACGTTCTCTGTGTCTTACCCCTTCTCGTCTCCCCTCCACCTCCAGTTAGCACCAAGGTCTTGTGGGGATGGCTCTCCCTGGCAGCCACCCACAGACCTTTCTGGACTCTCAATAGAGGAAGTGTCTAAATCGTTGAGGTTTATTGGTCTGTCAGAAGATGTCATATCGTTTTTTGTCACAGAGAAGATTGATGGCAATTTACTGGTTCAGCTTACAGAAGAAATCCTATCAGAAGACTTCAAGCTAAGCAAATTGCAGGTTAAGAAAATATTACAGTTCATTAATGGCTGGCGGCCCAAGATGTGATGCTGGCTAGTTTTTAATGAAACTGTATGAGGTGTGCTCGATACATTTGAGCTAATGCATCACTTCCTGTTTTTTGCACTAAAAATCCTTCTTGTAAATAGTAGTAGAAAAATTCTTACTATGCAGATAGAAATTTTTGAGTGGTGAATGGACTTTTTTTTTCTATGTCAATAATAAAGGTAGAGAATCTGCAGAGGTGTGCCTTTGTGCATCCCTGAGCATTCAACAGCTGCTAAAAACTGGACACTAAGGGAACTTTGACTCCATAGTCTGTTAAGACGTAGTCGTATTTATTACTGAACAATGCTGAAAGACACACACCAATGCAGTTTACAGTTTTGTGTTCACTGCAAAAAAAGGTATTTCTTATGGGATTATTTCTGTTCACATAATATTTGGCAACATTGCAGATATACAAAAACATTGGTTTTGACACTACATCTGAAAATGTTAAGAATTGCTGTGAAGTGCCACTAATACACTATTCTTGCAGCATTATTTTTATTAACAGTATCTTCCTGACTATCTGTAACGTGGATGTATTTTCCATGTTACTTTGAGCAAAAAGAGTTAAATGTTTTTAAACCAAGAGTCACGCTTAGCTCGTTGCCCAGAGGGGAGGGAGAAGGGGGATTTTCTACTGAGCCACTCTGCCTTGGCCAATTAAAAGTTTATGACCTGTAGATTTCAAAAGTTGCTTTTGTAGTCGGATGACTGGAGTAAATAGCATGACTTCTGGTCATGCAGCTTTCTCATGGGAAAGGCAGTTTAGTGCACAGGCTCTTTTCTCAGCAAATCCTGCCTGCTGCAGCAGCCTGCTAGCACAGCCCTTGCAGGAGCCGTGCTGTGGTGGAAGGTAACAACCCCTTGTGTTTCCTCTGCTGCTGTTCTGATCATCTGAAAACGCGCTCGGTCTGCTCTCCTATTTCTGCGGTCGGATCTGTGTGGGAAGGTGATAGTGCTCCTGTGTCATGCCTTTGAAATAAAGCATTGGCAAGGTGGGAGGGATCAGAAACAGAGCATGGCACACTGGTGAGAATGGGCTGAGTGAGGTTTTGAGCCGTGTCACAGGAAATGCTTGTGATCTTTTCAGTTCACCTGTCTTGTTTGCAGTGGGCTAGGAGGATGTGGGTGTCAAAGTGGGAGGGAGTGTAGCATCAAAGGATGTGCTAATTCAGTTGCCCAGCTGCAAAAACTCACTGCAGTAGATGTCACATGGAAGTAGCAGTTAAAAGGGAGCACAAAGATGGTAAGTGGGCATTAGTCTGCCCCTGGAGACCTCTCAAATTTAACTTCTCAAAAGGCTAGGAATAGGATTAACTTCTGATAGTCCTTTGTGGATTTCTTGTAGCTGGCAGAGCTCCCTGAAATGTGTCTACATAACCCCAGGATCCCCCTGCCTTTATATACTGGATTCAAGGATTTGTGGAGGTCCTCAGGAAACAGTCTGTGTTATCCTTCCTAAGTACGTGTACATGCACAGGATCCTCAGGTGGTCAGAGCTAGGAATGGTAGAGCAACTTCATCTTCACTTGCTGCTGAGCAGAGCCCTGGCCAGGGGAACACCATCACCTGCCTTGCTTATCTTTTTGATGTATAAAAAAAAAATCTCCACTGTAGGGCATGTAATTGGGAGCATCAAGAGAAAATACAGAGCAGGGACAAAACTGCTAGCTGTGCCTGTTTTCTCAACCACTTTGACTCATTAAAAAGAGTTTATTAGCAAATAGAGCTTTCTGTTGTTGGGGCAATTTTCATGTCATGTCACCATGCTGAAGCCAAGATGGATTATTTGTCTTGCAGTAATGCCAACCACCAGTTCCCATCCAAAAAGCAAAGCTCAATTGTTGTGAATACTATAAAGCCAACAAATATCCCAATAGAGAAACCCCCAAGAGTTTATAATCCTCTTTTTTGTGATGTCTTGACTTTAAGCAACAGATCAATAGCTTTCTCCGAATGCTTTTTAATTAGTGTCCTAAAATATTTTAGCTGCAAATAAGACTAGATCAAATTCAGATACTGTTCAGAGGTGTATGCTTGTTGGTAGACACATGCAAGTTGAAACCAATTGCCTTTTAAACTTCATTGTGTCAAATGAGTGTTCAGATTTGAAAGGGCCATATCTATAATGTCAGGTACTTGTCATTTTTTCGCTCAGCTTGTTAATTCTAGATACAGAAACCTTAAAATATCTCAAAAAAAAAAAAAAAGAAAATATTGCAGTCTTGGTAATATTAACATTAAATATTGCTAACACCCCCCAGTATATTAACATCCCTGAGAAAGTAGTTTTCTTTGACTGTGAATTCACACCTATTCTGTTATCTCTGCTTACCTGCTTGAAATGGTTATTCTTGCAAAAAGACTGGTAGAATTTGCATTCATGACTGTGCTGCATTAACCTCTCATGTGCATAAACCAAAATACAACTGGCCCACAGAAAAGCCTAGAAATGTGCATTGATTGCAGAAGCTGATTGCACCAAAGTACAGCTAAAACCTCTAACTGCAGACTTGCTATTGATGGCCTTCCAATTGTCTCATTCTGGCACTGCTTACTTATTTTTGTGCATTATATATTAGCATTTAACTTTTTCTTTTGCCTTTAGCCACTCATCACCTTTATTTTCCAAGCTGTTTTTGGGGATTTAGGTGTTCCTAACATTTGTGTTCTGTGAATTATTTGACTCCAATGTTGATCTACCTGCTGTGGTGCCCAAGCTGGACTGAAGTATCTGCTCTGGTGAAATCTGTAGAGTGATGAGCAAACTGGGCAGGTAGAGTGTTGTGGCTCAGCCTTTGGATCCTAGATTATGGGAAGGGGTACCTTTCAATAGGTAGCCAGGCTATGGCAACTCCCAAGCACAGCATGGAGGTCAGCAGTGTGCAAAACCAGTCTGATTTTGGACAGTAGTGGAGTTCAGCCATGTTGATGAGAGTTGTGTTAGTTGTCCTTGGGGCCTGAGAGCTGTAACCATTGAGCATTGTGCCAGAGTGGGCCTAAAATCACTTAAATTTTCGAGGTAGTCTACTAAAATAGGCCAGTTCTAACCTTGGATTTCTTTCCTCAGATTAAATAAATGTAAGGCCCCTGGTACTTACTTGGTTACCTGTGTCCGAGCTGTGTGTTATCCTTGGGGGTTTTGTTTATCTAGGGGTTTTGGTAGCAAAAAATATGGCATGTCGTTCTTTATGGAGCTGTCTCTCTGTCCTGCACCAGGAGACACATCCTTTCTATGCAACAGTCGTGTGTTGGCACAAGGACTGGTGCTGCCTTCAGCAGTGAAAGCTGGATTCTGGCATGGAGGCTTTTCTGGAGGTGGACGCCAAATTGGGCAGGGGAGGAATGGAGACGAAACTTGAGAGGAAATGCTAGTTTCCTTCAAATGCTCATTGTGCCTAGGATTAAGATTCTTTGTCTTGCTGCCTGCCAGGCTAACCAAAGCTGTGTTGACAGCAACTCAAAGTGCATATTTGCATTCTTATTCTTGCCATATTGTAAAAATTGCCTACGGCTAGAACCTTAGACAGAAAACATTTGGTCCATCCAAAATTAGCAGCAAAATGCATTTTGAAGTGTTCTGTTCAGCTAGAAGCAAGGGTTTGAAGTTACTATGTATTACAGTGTATTTTCTAATACAACAGGTTTACTTGCCACTTAAATGAACTTCATTCCACAACAACAGCTTCAAGAGAAACAGCGTAAACAATGAAGCTGCCTGAAAATGCGCCGTATTTCAAACCTGTCTGTAAATAATTGTTTTCTCTTATGTTTTCATCTTGAATCAACTTCTTGATTGTCCTCCCACAAAACAAATTGTGCTGGCACCAGCTTCTTGTGTGCTTCCCAGTGGGTTGCCTGCCTGCATCACAGGCCAGCCAAGTCCTGCCTGCAGGCCAGGCAGGGGGTTACACCATGGTACTTCAAAGCCAAACACCAGCCCTATGAGAGGGCCTACAGCTTAGCCCAGCTCTCCTGGCTTCTCTTTCTGATGCTCTGATATTGCAGCTTTCCTGTATATAAACCAGAAGGTACAGATGGAATCCTAATAAACGAGGGATTGTCCTTTTTATTTATAGGTGTGGCAGGGCAGTGGGGAAATGCAGGCTCCTTGTTGAGATCTAGCAATAAATGACTCTTCATTTTGTTATGTCCTTAAACTCCTGATAGTCTGGGAGTTGTTCAGACTTCACAATTTTTGTGTGTAATAACCAAATTTTCAGTGTGAAAATCTGCAGAGTGATTCTCTTGACTTGGACAATCTTCTGAATTGTATTAAAAATGTGTTAGTTCTTAGCTCTTTAGATTCATTTTGGGTATGTCAAAAAAGTAACACTTGGGAAAAAAAGAGAAAAAGCCCCAAAACTGGCTTAGTACATTTCCGTTATAAAACGAAGCATGGGTTTTGTGGAATTCTGTGCTGTTTTGGGCTTTTGTGTAAAAGGCTGAAGGCAGATTATTATTTAAACCAGGTGCAAATAAATATCCCTGTAATGTATATGAACGAATTTAAACCGTGTATTGTAAGTATATAAACTGTATATTAAAGACACTATTTTCATGATACCTCAAATGTGTACAGAATTTGTTGTACTAAATTGGTCGGGTTGCATGTATTATATAAAAGGGTTGGTTTTCATTTAGTAATTTCACTGACTTATCCTCTTGCTCATCTCAGTGTAATTTGGAAATAAGCACTTCTCAAATAGTGAATTTCACAAAGTAAGATTGGGATAATTGAGAGGAGTCATCAGGCTTTTGCATTTAACCTCTCAAGACATATTACTTTTCCCTGTCTTGTAATTTCACTTATTCCCCTTCAGCAAGAGTATCAAGCTGTGTTTCCCTAAAGAATTTGTTGCCAGACAGCTTGCCTGTCTCTAGCAGACGTTCACCTAAAACATTATTTTCCCAAGCCCTGTTATGTTTGTTTTGGAGGAAACTATTCAACTATAATTTGGATATGCTGTTAAGTGCAAGACCATGGGCAAATATTCCTGCTTTGCAGAAAGTCTCTGAGGCCTTTACTGGATGAAGAGGAAATCAGAGACTAAACAACGTTTTGCTTTAGGTTGCAGGTTGCCTGTTCTCACTTCCTTCGATATTGGCAATGGACGGAAATGTCAACTCTACAACCATCCACATGTTATGCAGATAAGTTGCTGCTGTGCCAGATTCCCTTGAAACTTCATTCGCTGATACCAGGCCAAGAGAAAGTTTACTACAGCACAGCAGTAGTTGTGGAAGGGTTTATGGAGGGAATCATTAATATACATTCATGAGACATAAAGCAGGGCAAAATCTGCTTGCCGTTGGATTTGAGACATATGAGCTTTACTTGCCTCCAACCCTCACATCCAGGAGAGGAAAGAAGTGTGTCTGGAAGCAGGATGTGCCTCACAGGGGGTGGGGGGATGGAGTAGGGGCAGAGAGATGCAGAATTGCTTTCACAAGTTAAGAAAATTCTCATTTGCCATGAGCAGGTCTGTCTAGGGCATATCTCTGCTCTCCTCTCCTAAGAGGGGAAAGAAAAATATTTAATTTTTAAATTACTCCAGTCTGAACAAAAAGATCTATGGGATACAGGATAACATCCACTGCATGAAGGGGCAGTGTGAAGGGCTGTAGCCCAAATCAAAAAATGTCCATCTCCCTATCACTATTCTAAACCAGGCATGTATATATAGTAGTCACCAAGCCTGACATAAATCTCCTGTCTGATTAGTCACTATGACTACTTATAAATATTAATAAAGAATAGAGGCAGGGGTGGGACCTGAAAACACAGCCCTCTTCTCTTTGGAAAGTGCAAGCTTAATGCTCTCGACATCCTCATCCTCGTGGTGTGATACAATCCAACTTGAGCTCTCCTGGATCTGTTAGGTGTGTATATCCCCTGTCCTCCCTCTCGCTGGGGCACCTGTCCTTGAGCTGCTGTGGGAGCCAGGGTGCTGACAGAGCCTGGCATCCTGTCTTGTGTCACCGGTGATTAATCCCTGAAGTCCTTGGTTGCAGAGGACTGTGCTAACTCAGGTCATCACTAGCTTGGGGCACTCTACACCACGCTCTGCTGCCCAAGTATAAATACATTTTATGTTACCAGGTGCGCACGTCACATGTAACCACTTTCTCCTGTGCACAGAGTGACTCAAAGCTGCAAACCTGGGTGAAGTTCCAATATTCTCCCCTTTTTCTGTACCGTGAGCGCGTGATGGGATTTGCCATTGCAGAATGAACATAGAATCAGTCCTGCTAGGGCAGTTGCCCTTGGTGATTTTGCTTAGGCCCTCAGTGCTGCCAGACTATTTCCCTAGCAGCCTCACTTCCATGGCAGCATTTTAGGGATTCCCTCGGCACCCGTTGCTGACCACTACCTCTGCCTGTATGGACGACTGTTGGAACAGCAGCTCTGCTAGTTTTGCAAAAACTCACTCTTAATTTTATTCTGTATATAGAATTCTATTGCCTGTGATTGTCACACTCAATGAAGATCAATTTTTGTTGAAAGCTGGCAGTATTTATATTTTTATTCAATTGCCTGGATCCGGCATTTCTCCTTTCCCCCCAGAATAAAATCATTTTATATTCATTCTTACTTGGCATAATGAAGAGCTGACATCAAGAGTGGTTTTGAGAAGTAGGTGTCTTCTCACCATTCTCTCCATCAGATTTCAAGGGTGGAAAGCTCAAGATGGGTAACCAGGCCACCACAATGGGAGCACAGAAATATGACTCGAATATTTATTTATTGCTCAACAAGACCTCAAAATGCCCTTGACTCCTGGGCGGGACAAAAGGAATATCTTGCCAAACACGCTTGGATTAAATGAAAACCATTCCTCACAAGGAGTCTGGGGCAGGAGGATGAAGAATAAAAGGGAAGAAAATAGGGACAAAGGAGAAAAACATTTCTAAGGTGCCAAGCCGAAGGAACTGGCAGTGAGGCAGAGGGACGTGTCCCCTGGCTGTGTGTGGCAGTGGCTCCTGTAGTACTTGTACATGCCACACAGTGTCAGACTGGCACACAGCAGCAGAGGATGGAACCAGCTGCAGGGCTGCAGTGGGTGATGGATGGGTTCAGGGACCTCATTAGGACTCTCTGCCAACCCCACAAAAGCTCTGTCAGGAGAAGGAGCTGTTTTAATTGTGCTGGTGCTGTTCCATTGTACAGTATCAACAATTATTCTCAATGAATGTGGGCATCAGTGAGGCAGGTCTCCAGGGCTGGGTTTCCAGTGGATTAGTGCAAACAGAAAGCAGGAGGAAATAGGTCAACAGTGTAAGACCTGGCAGAATGTCTGGCAGAGCCCTGAAGAACTGCATATATCTTGGCTAATCTTATTTATTTAACTGCAGCTCTGCTAGTGGGAGAAACATATGACAGATAGAAACTATCCTAAATGCTAGTCCTGGATAGTAGCCTCAGCTCCTGATGAATGAAGCATTGACCATCCTGGTAACTGGCCCTCCAGTTTCCTCCTGAAAAAATGGTTGTTTTTATCAAAAAAAGACTGAAAAATCCCACTGGATTAGTATTTCATTGAGTGATAGAATCATTTGTGTTGGAAGGGAGCTTTAAAGATCATCCCCTCCAACCCCCTGCCTTCCACTAGAAAAATTCCACTTGCTCCAAGCGCCATCCAACCTGGCCTTGAGCACTTAGAGATCCACAACTTCTCTGGGCAACTTGTTCCAGTGTCCCATCATAAGAAATTTCTGATGACTAAGCTTAATCTACCCTCTTACAGTTTAAAACTGCTGCCTCTTGGCCTCTCACTACAGACCCTGATGAAAAGCTTCTCTCCATCTTTCCTGTGAGCCGCCTTTTTATATTAGAAGTCCACACTAATGTCACCCTGGAGCCTTCTCCAGGCTAAGCGACCAAAACTCTCAGCCTGTCTTAATAGGAGAAGTGTTTGATTTTCATGGCTCTGAAATTTCTCCTTTCATAACAAATCAGTGGAACTGCAGTAGAGATGGACACTGTGCTCACTGCATCTGTGTAGGTCTACAGTTACTCTTGCCTTACTGTTGATTGCTGAAACATTTTTCTCTTCTGCTTCCTTTAATAAAATTCAATGATATTTAAAGTTTTATCTTATCTAGAGAGTAAGGCTTCCAATAACTCTTCCTGGTTTAAAAAAATCTTAACTCTTCCTGGTTTAAAAATATCTAAGGGCACATATTGTTTCTTCTTCTGATTCTTCTCTGCTACAGCTGATTTACTGAAAAATGAAGTGTCATTTCACAGATTGTACAATGTTCATTTTTATTTTATACAATTCAATCTGAGCTCCTTGTATAATGCTAAAAACTAGGACCTGGAAACCAAGCCTCCAGCAGGAATGTGGCAGGCCAAGGACAAAAAGCATACAAATTTTAAAAGCAATAAATAGTACAAATCCAGGTTCCCCAACTTCACCTACAAACTCAACCCAACGTATCCTTTCATTTTGTCACCCTCCTTTGCTACCTTTTGGTCTTCAGAGCCTGACTGGGTGCCTCTTACAATGGGTGATGGTGTGGTTGCAGGGGTGGGTGGCTGCCCAAATCTGGTCCCACGTAGAGCCCTACTGCCATGTCCAGGCAAACCTCATCCTCTTCCTGACCTCCTCCTGCTGTCTGCACCTCTCATCCTCTGAGATCTTTAACCTCTGAGCTTCCACTGCTGACAAAAATGAGTTTGGCTTCCACCACCTGCCAGTCCTGAAGGAATCAAGAATGGTGATATCCACATATAAAGGCAGGTGACTAATGCTTATAAAACACCCCACTGCTGCTTAAAAAACAGAGAAAGGCAAAGCACAAGTAAAATTACGTACATTTAGGCAGCAGGTTCTTAATCTTAAGCTTGAAGTTTCAGGCCTGATCATGAACCTGCCCAAAGCCATGAATTTCCATATACAAGATGCAGCTTTGAAATCTTTTTCAAAGTCTTGCGTTTGAACTGTAGAAAATCAGAGATGAGGAGGCAGTTTCTAAAGGAGAGAGGAGAGGCCTCTCTGTCACACTGCACCTTTCATCTCCAAGCACAAAGGACCAACATACAGGAAAAGAACAAATGCAAGCCGAGCTGCAGCACCTCAGCCTGAGGTTGCAGCCTGGCATCACCTCCCTTGTAGCAGCCCCAAGCAAAGGGCATGGCAAAAAAATGGGAGCAGGAAACACCAGAATATTTTTTGTGACTGCTTTCCTCATCTCCAACGATTTACATCTCAGGGCTTTCAGAGACAGTAGTGGTATTTTGTGTTTAAAAGTCACTGTCTTCACTAATGAGTTTCGAAGTCTCATGCTAAAATGCAAATTTTTACCTGTGGCTTATGTTGGACTTTGTTCAGAAGCGCTACACAAAAATCTAGGTTATAGGAACAGATGCATTCGAAGACGCCAGTGCCACCACTAAAACAGTGTCAGTATGTTGTGTCTGTAAACAGTATGTGACTCTGCCTCTGGTATTTTTGTCCTTGGATGCTTTTCTGAGGTGTTACAACTTTCTGTTGGTACTCACAGAGCTTGACATTCATGCAATAATGTGTGGAGCACTTGGAATTAGGGGATGCTTGTTTCTGACTGGTTAAAAAAACCCTCCCAATTGACAAGGGATGCAGTTTGCACCAATTCATTCATGGGGATCTAAAGGAAAAGTGCCCAAATACCAAGGCAAGGAACAAAGAAAATGTTGCCTTGGACCCCAAATCCCAGCATTTCTCAAGTTCTATGTGAAACCAGCCTTATTGCACGGTTTTCTGCATTTATTTCTAAGACAAAATTTGCCTTGAAATGAAATTGGATTTTTAGAAGCCAGAAGGGATTCCAGCCAAGAAACTAAGGTAATGTTCATCACCAAAAATTTGACCCAAGGTGTTATTGAGCCTCTTAGGTCTGTGTTATATATCAGACAAATTCTTCCCAGAGAGCTGTTCTTCATAACAGCAACTGCTTATTGCTCTCTCTTTTGCCATAAACCACGATCATAAATGTATTTTTAATTGATGTAATGTAAGTCTTGGAGTTTTGTAGAGAAAAAGAAGAATTATAATTTCTTCAGTTAAGCTGAAATGCTTGTGAGATCATTTTAAACAGGTGTCTTCTAGAAAGCTTTGCTGTTTCTTCATTTTTAGTACTTACCACAAGCTATTTCAGACAGGAGCTGTCAGAGCATCAATAAAAAGTTGTTAAATGCAGGCTAGCTTCCAGTGAGCTCAGGTTTTTGCTGAAGCTGTGTTATATTACTGAATGCAGATGTGTGTATGCACCTGTGTGTCTGTCTGTATATGCATGTAACTAACAAAAAATTAACGAATAAAAGACTCATCTGCTGCTTACTATACAGCTTAAGTGCTCCAGCAATACTGAAAACTCGAGTTTTTCTGGCATGTGAGAACAAGCAAGTGAACTTGCCTGACAGATAGGAAGCAAAGTCTGCTCATGAAGACGGACTGACAGTTCAAGCACAGGGAAGTGGGGAAAGGGTAATCCAGGATCCCTTTTAAGTCTGCTTAATAATAAGATTCTCTTCTCTTCTGAGAAAATCAAAGATTACATTCACACAGGTAAAGGGCTTTTTAATTTAATTGTTTTAACTGAGTTTCTTTATGCAATTTTCCATTTGATTTAATTCTACTTAGTATGATAAATGCTGCTTAATCTGAAATTCTTTTTCTTTTTTGTTTTCATATATGAAAACCAGAGATGAAAGATTAGCTTCTAGTGACCTGCATCAAAATATAATTTGGCTGGAAATGAAATGAATTTGGATTTAGCTGTATCTCTTGGATAGTTGTGCTGCAACAACAAATCTTCATAAAGTTAAGCTGCCTCTGCTCAAGGAGTGGAAGAAGTTGTTCAACTGAACTGTGAGAAGCTCCGCGGTCTCTGCCCTGCCTGCATGTGTCTGACTGGGAGTCAGTGCCATCAGATTCTCAAAATGTAAAGGAATTTAGGATTTTTAAGTAAGATTACTGCAGTAGCTTTTCATGGTTTAATTATTTTATATTAGAGGCTGCTGAATGATGCATTCGGTGAGCTGATTGCTTTTCAGAGAGCATTAAAAGATTTACTTGCTCCCCGTTTCAAACATTTGGAAGTTTTTGCTCTGGGATTGAAGGGAGCTGTGGAGCAAATCATGTCTCTTCTCGGGTGCTGGCAGCTCGCTTCCTTGGTAGCTTGGACTGTGTGGAAGGAATTGTGACAAAATGTAATTATTTTGGTTTTAAGCTTTGTTGTAACTTGGTCTGTGTTTTGTCTCTGAACTGTATAAAAGGCAATATGCACCAGTTGTTGGATTTCCTTACTGAGTAAGTATTAATGGCAAGAATTAATACAGCATTTCCCCCTGCTCTGCTGATAGCACTGGTCTCGCTGGGTGCCCACTGCCTGGTCTGGTCCCATGGCTGCAGTGGAGAGCTGCTGTCCCTCAGTGCAGAGTGGGCCTCTCCAGGCAGATGTCTCTTCAGATCCTGGTGTCCTTATGTACCTCAAGGCACTGGCTGCAGCTCAGGCTGAAGCAGGCATTGGAACAAAAATACAGGTGACTTGTGAGCCGTTGCATCCTCCTTTCCTCCACGTACCATTGTGTGACCACAGCTGCCAGAGTTGCCATCCATCCTCCTCCTCTTCAGTGGGGAAATATCCAATTATTTGCTCTAGAGAAAGTGGTCTGCTTACAATGTTACAAATACCATGTGGACGGTAGTTACAGAAAAATCGATTTCTTTTGGCCAGTGCGTGGGAGAAATGAACAATGTAAAACTCTCCATGGATGGACATGGCAGTGAGAGAAACAGAGTTTCAATCAGCACTGGCTTGAGAGGAATTTGGTGTGCTGACATTTACTAAACAGTTAAAAAATTCCTCTCAGCATGGTTTCCAGTACTTAGAAGGATCCCATTGTTTCAGAGCCGGGAGCTGGCCTAGCCTGTGCCGGCCTCTGCCAGCTGCTCCCTGTACCTGTTGGAGATGGCTGCCATGCCGCCCCTGGAGCTGGCAACAACCCTTTCCACCTAACACCTCTTTGACAAATTTCCTCCCATTACCTGGCCCTGGGCCCTCCCCAGTAACAATTGGATGCCCCCTGAGATGTGTCCCTGCTCTTCCATGAGCTCTCTTTGTGTGGGCTGATGTTGGAAGTTCATTGAATCCTCTTACAGTGTGGATTTCACTTGCTGAGATATAACAAATGGATAAACCTAATAATTTATTTGATTTTTTTTTGTATTGTGCAAACAATGGTCCAGTATTTATTTAATAGTTAATCTCATAACATTTCTCTGCATCTGCAGGAAAATACCCAGCACAATAATGCTTCCTAATAATATCAAACTGATGAGCAAAGAAATAGCACCCACATTCTCAACTGATGATGTGGCAAAGATCAAGAAATTCTGCAAAACTCCAACCAAAGTAAGATATAAATTGCACTAATACTGGCTAATGGATAATGAGATTGCCTTTAATGTTGGTAATGTGCAATGTAAGTGTTTGCTGTTTCTTAAATAGGATATCTTTGACCATTTAAGCAAGCCTTTAGCACCAAACGTTCATGGCCATGAGTATATTAAAAAAGCAATTTTATGTATGCTACTGCAGGGAAATGAGAAAGTTTTCGACAATGGGGCATGCATTAAAGGAGACATCAATATCTTATTATTAGGTAAGAGCGTGTAGAGTTAATAGTGCATTGATAAGTTATTTTATTATCCCCCCTCCTCATCATGCCAGCGTAGTTCTGTTATGCAATATTAGCAAGAAAATAAAAGCCAACCCAGTTCAAAGACTCATTTTGCCTTATACAAGAATGTTTGTTAGTGTCTTAGGATCAATTTATTTTATCCTTGGGCACATTTTTACAATTATGTCTGTTTTGTCCCACACTTCCCTATTTACTTGACATCTGTTCTATGTTTCTAACTAGTGCTGGCATGATGCGCAATCGAGTCCTAATCCTGCGCTGCTCATTCGGGCGAGACACCCACTGATTTCACGAATGGGCTTCAGTTTATCGCTGAAGTTGATGGAACAATTCTACTTCTGTCACTTGGAGTCACGGTAGCTGTTCAGTTGTGACTTCATTCCTAAATGCTTTGTTTTCAGTACCCATAATTAAGTTACATTAGCTGGAAAAGCTAACCTGCTCCAGAACAGCTCCTGGCAGAGATGTCAGCTTCCTTACATAAATCAAGCTCTTTGTTTCTCTACAGAGTTTCAATCAAATATTTGATAACTTGCTTTTAAAAATAGATTAACCTAAAACAATAATCCTTGTCAAATCTTTTGGGTGTGTCTTTTCTCTCCTCAGGAGGGCAACTTGGAACTTCTCCACAGGACCCTGCTGTGACATTTTAGCCACATCAGTACAGATGGGATCTGTTGCCCAATAACCCCTTGCCCCAAGCACTTGCTCAGCACCTGCATTGCCTTGCTAGGTACCCAAATGTGGCACATGTGAAGCCAGGAAAGTTCAAAGCAGTTGTCTAATGGCACTCAATGACATGCTAATGGTTCTGCTGCATTTTGCAATCCAAAGTTTATTAAAGTTTAATAAAGCCAGAAATTGGTCCCTTAAGGAGATGCAAAGCTAGGTGGGACATAGGCAAGGTTCTTTGAAATATGCGATGAGATCTTAAATTAAAAAAAAAAAATTAAAATATTTATTCTGGAAGGATTTTGAAGAAAGACCTCTAATCAAAGGAAAGTATATTTTGAGCATTTCTAGCTCATTTATTGAAACAGTAGAATTTCTGAGGATGTCTTTAGCACCCACCTGTGTTGCACTATTGTCTAGAGGAGTGTTAAGTATGCAATAGTACTGTAGTAATATAAACTTTTCCTTAAGAAAACAGATTTGTTTCTTTTATATTTTTTTAAGTCTTTACTTTAGAAATGCCAACTTCTGTTTCTTTTCCCTCCAGTTTGAGACTGAAATGAAAATTGCAATCACAATACACACCAATACTGTTGGTATAACCTTAAAAGTAATTAAGCAGTTTAGAAACTAATTAGTGTTGCAACATTTCCAAGTTTACCAGGAGTCAGGAGCATTCTAGAGGGGAAATGCTGAAAATAAAAGGCAAACTAAAATTCTGTAACCAGAACCCTTCAACTTTGGTAACTTTAAGGCTCAGACACATGTTTCTCTAATGCTTTGTCTTCTTTCCATTGCCTGGACCTGTGCTTTTGGAGATCCTGGTGAAGCATGGCAGGTTCCTGTACCTGGAAAAGTGTTGATTTGATTTGCTCACAATTTTCTCCCGTTAAGCTGAAGCAGACAGGACATTCATGACATTTATACAAAAGTTGTGTTTTTGAATAATGAGTGAAATAAAAGGAAGAAAAGATATGTTGTAAAGATGTTTCAAGGTATTTACAAGGTTTAAGTGAATGTTTTAAACTTTGTAAGTTTTGATCTACGTTACTTGAAAACAGGAAAAGCTTTGACACTTCTCAACATACCTGGAACACTGTGAAAGACATCTTTCTCCTTTCACAGTGAAGGAGCTTAGGAAACACTGAATAAAAAGTACTTGCTATGAAGCTCAAGTGGTAGCACATAAAAGCTGACTGTAAATGTCATTCAGCTGCCTGGAAAGCTGCATTTTTTGACACCACAGCCCCACACCTCCTTGGATATAGCACAATCAGGGTTAGCATCCCCTGACCCATCATCAGGGACTCCTGGTACTCCTGGTACCACCACCTTCACCCAGCTATTGAGGTCTGTCTTCTAACAGCTGTGGGATTTTGGGGGCCAAGGGGAAAGGAGTGTCTTGTCAATATTGTGACCATGGCAGAGCAGCACTGACAGAGGTTCTGGGTTTGCTCCCACCAAGTGACATTTCCCTGGTTGTGACTGCTGGACTAAACAACACCACTGGGGCAGCAAAATGTCAGACCAGCAAACAGGGGCTGGTGAGTTGACTTCTCTCCTGTCAATCTGATTTCACAGGAATTTACTCTGTGCCCTTACTTAAGCCTCCGAATAGCACTGATTTAACTCTTTCCAGTAAATGAGGAAACTGATTTCCCATTTTCCAGGAGTATTTGGGTAATTAATTGTAAAACTACTTTGTAAGTGCTTGAGCATTCATCTCATTCAAGTTAATTCCTGACAGAGCTTGGAAGTACCAAGATTCCAGTGTACTGGGGCAATTAGCCCAACACCCTAAGTAAATATTTAGTGACTATCCCTAACATCCAGTTCAGAGGCCTGGACCTGCATCCTGCAGTCCCTGGATCTGAAGGCGGTGACCACCATGCTCCTTCTGCCCTTTCTTTGGCACATCCATGGAGAGGAGTCAGAGCTCTGGCTGCTGGGATCCACATTTCCCCTTCTATAAAAGGGGGTTTTTTTGTGTATTTGCATGGAGTTGCTGTGCTCTTAAGTATCACTGAAGTCTGAGGTTCAATGACAAATAAGCCCTCCTACAGATGGGAAAAGATCTTTGACAAGGGTAATCCTGCTAATGAATGGCTCCATCTGAGATGATCCAGACCCTTAGGAGTGCACTGCTATGTCTTACACAGTGACCTTTGAGAGAGATGTCCAAAAGTATTTTTACTTCACCAGTAGCTAGTGAAATTTCAAATGCTTTCAGCACCTCCTGTGACAAAAGACAAAGTGGTGGGGAAAGGGAGTTTCCTGCACTCCTGTTTAATAAACTAAGGAAAACCATGCACTCACAGGTACTGCACCAGTTATTCAGCAAAATTTGATCATTCACATGAATATGCTGAATAAAATGGTAGCAAAGAAAGGTCAGGATTTCTCTACTGCTTATTAGGCTATTTAGTTTCTTCCATCATTCTAAAATCAGTGTGCAAAAGGCTGGAAGATGGCAAAGTGCTCTGGTTTCCCCTTTAAGAGGTGATCTTTGTATTGCAAAATATTCCCTAAACCACTTCCACCATCAGCAGGGGGCTGCCAGGAAGGCAGTTGACAGCAGCTGTAACTGCTGATTAAGAAACTGATGCTCAGCCTTGCATTTCCAAAGATATCAAACTTTCCATCTTTTGAGTTTTAAAACCCTCCTGTCGTGCAAGGGGCTGCACACTGTGCACCCATGTGAGCAGCAGCCAGCACCCAATGTACCGGAGCTCCTGCACCCCTGCCTATGAAGGCTTGGGCAACAAAGCTTCAAAATGGTTTTGATGACACCTAATAAGAAGTTGGAAAGTGTTTTATAGCCAAAGAATGTTTGTGGAACAGAAAAAAAAGAAGTAAGTTTAACCCAGCCTGTCCTAGTCCTCCAGATCATTGAGATGCTGTGGGAAATAAGTGAGAAAGCAAATACACAAGTGAGCCTGACCACAGCCAATCTGAGCTCAATCTGACACACCTGCAAGGTAGTTTGTGCAGTATGGATATAAATCAAGGCAAGTGGAAGCCAAGATACCTTGCTTTTAGGAAAACAAGTGGCACATCCAGATCTAGGCACTCAGGTATTACTATGGCGTAAAGAAAAGCATTTTTATTGCTTTCTTAGCCAGAACGTTGGAATGGCTTGCTCTTTTGAACCCCCAGGGGGAAAAAAAAAGTTAATAAATCTCTATTTCTCCTTTCCCCACATTTCACTTCAGATATGTCTTAGAGCTTGCTGGGACTGCACTCAAATTGGATGCATCTGTGGCTATCTGTATTTCTCAGAAATTCAAATTTCTTCCAAAGCTCAAGATTCACTCCTGGGAGGGAGGTGACCGGTCTTCAGTGTCTATGTGAAACAGAGATTTGGGTTCCACTAGTTCCTCCAGAAAATCCTTCAAGGCAAGAACCACTTTTATTCATTGCCCCCAGCTGCAGCTTATGCAGGGATGAGCCCTCCATAAGGACACAGCAGAGCTGCCACAACAAGGTACTACCACTGGCTTTATTCTGGAAGGGGTTATGTTTTCAGGTTTTTCCTCAGTCTTCCAGCTCCCAGTGGCTAAGTCTGTTTTGTGTGATGCTTGTGCCAGCTCCACATCTCCCTGGCTGTCAGTTTCCCAGACCTTCCTAAGAGAGAGAGCTGTCCAAAGAGGCCCTGGGGTTGGGGCAGCTGGAGGTCTTGCTTGTAAGTGAGGGACATGGGTATTGCTGTAGCTGATGGAAATAAGTTTGAAAAGGACACGTGTAGAGGCAATTCATCTTGCTGTGAGCTGGTAACCTGTGAAAAGCAGAGCAAACGGGTGGGCTGCTGAGTAGGAAGACTCTGCTTAGGAGACACGGCCTGTAGATAGACTATCATGAAGTGGTCCATAGCAGGTATTCACTATCTCAATTTCAGTTTCTTTATTTTTCTTAGGGCTTTCTTTTCCTTAAGAAAATTCATAATGTGTTATCCCAGAAGCTTTTCTTCTCCTATTCCTCTCAATTGCACCTGCTAAGACTTAAGCATGGTCATTTTTATTTTGGTCAAGGCAACCCTTTAATTTTCTTTTTCTCTCCTTACCTCGAGCTTACCCTGACAAATCTTTTCTGGTGATGAAAGCATCACAGTAGCAGCCAGAATGAAACCTGACTCTTCTAAGGAGCAACAGAGACTCCTTCCACAGTTAATAAACAAATTTTATTAAACAACTTAATAACTACCAAACTCAATAAACTAATAGCTTCCTTAAGAAATGAAACTGGAGTTGCAATGTTACTTTTATGTAATTTATAATGTTCTGTTCTGAACAAGCAAATATTATTTACGTGAGTGAAAGCTGCCTCCAAAGCCAAGTGTTCACAACATGATGAGAAGTATGGGGGAAGAAAAAGTACAGATGAAGAGATGTGCTTCTGGCAAGTTTTGGTCTGACTTTTTGTAGCGTAGACTTCACAGATCCAGATGGTGTTAAAATAAAAAATCAAGGGCAAGTGCACATACACAGAGCTCTAGCAAAAGGTGGCTGGTTCTAGTTACTCATTAGTCACTATGAAGTAGAAAGGCTATCATTAAGAAGTTAATCAAAATATTCCATCAAATTGTTTAGAGATAAGATTCAAATCTGATAAAGGGCACACTGTTCTTTTTTCCCATGGGTATTGCACTGGAAGAGTGACCATGTTTATGTATTGTAGGATTAAGCATTGCAGCCTTGGGAAACAATGAGGTTTCATTCTGTTCTTTTAAGTTCCAGACATTCCAGTTAAGCTTCTTTGATGCTATTTTGTTTTCAGAGTAGGTGAAGTCAAAGGCATAGATCAAGCATGGACTTTTTCATCTCCAGTAGAAGTTTAGGAATTACTGAGCAAAAGAAATGAGAACTCCAATGTAAACCTGTAAACCTGTCTGCAGCTTTTATGATACCAATTAGAGTGTTTCTGGTGTAAGTAGTAACCAGACTGAGTTGTGGTCGTTGTTTTTTCCCAGTTATTTCTGTTGATGCTCAGAAAAGGGAGAAGACAAGGAGAGCAGCCATATGGAATCCATCTGCTGCAAAAAAGTTCATAATCTTCTTGCATGAAACATATCCCTAAATCTCAACTTTAGAGCTGTCTTTTGTAATAAACTAGAATATATGTCATTGAAAAAAAGTGGGGAAATGACATCACCATATATTTCTTCTTAATTTCATAACACAGAGCAAAATACGGATATTTTGCCATTACTGCATCAAGTACTACAAAAGTCTTTAAACAATAACTCTAGATTTGAAAAAAAACCAGTGTCTGTTTCAGAAAATGCAGTTTAATTGCTGGTTATCTTCTCCTTTTGAGACATAGCCATCTGTACTACCAGCCTTGAAGATAGCTTGAAAATGCAGTCCAAGAAGAGAGGAGAATTAAGATCCTATTTATCAGAATCAAAGGTAGTTCAACTGATGGCATGTGTGTCTTAGCAAAAGACCCTGAGCTCTAATAGCAGTGGATAAGGAGACTTGTGGGGAAAATAAAAAGGAGAAAAGCTACTTCTCTGTTCTGAATTGCACCTAAAGAAAAGGACAAGTCATGACTCCTGTCCTGCACCCTGGGACTGTGTCTGCCCGGCGTGGGTGGCACGAGACACCTAACACACTCAGCTGAAACAGGAGGGCTGGTGTCTAGGATCAGTCCCTTTTTTGCATTTAGACAATCCTGTGCCAGCCAGACTGGGACATTATGACTCAGTAATTTGCTACTTGTGCAAAAGCTAAACTGAGCAGAGCTGATCAGTGTGATGCAAATAGCAGTGAGCTGGTTTGCCTGTATCAGGAATAGGAGGCTGTGTATCCTGTTTAGCATAGACAGTAAGTGGCATGACTAAAAGATTTTCTGCAGTGCTGAGATTCTTGAAGAAAGACCAAGATGTAGCTAGAATGATGACCCATCTTTTTTTCCTTTCTTTATTATTCCATACCTGAGCCACTGACTTGAATACGGGAGTTATTTTATTTTTAAGCCCCTGCTGTGACTCCTGATAGACTCAGCAGTGGGAAATGAGTCATGCACACAGTTCTGGATCCAATGTGCACATACTCTGCTTCAGCTGTACAGCAAGTCTGGAGCCCAGAAAACGAAAAGCAGAGAAGAAAACATTCACTTAGGTCTGGGTCTTTCCTAGAGATGCAGAGATCTGCTCTTGAATGAGGAACAGGAGCAGGGCAGGCAGCCCAAGGAGTCACTGTCCACAGCCCCAGCCCTTGTCGTGCATGTTGTGGGAACCCAGTAACAGGGTTTTCACACTAGTCCTGGTGTGTAGAGAGTGGAATGTGCCTGAGCAAGCATGTGGGCAGAGTAAATCTTTGTTGCAAATCATAACCTGAATCACTACAGCATGAGAAGGATGGGAAACATAAATGGATTGGTGCAGATTTAACACTGGTGGGGTTTACTATTACATTAGTATCTCAGTGATTTTAAAGAGAGATCTTTACAGTAAAGATTTTTAATAAAATTTTCTGTGAATAAACCTGCTCCAGGAAAGTAAGCCTTCCAGGCTATAAGCCCATGTATAGCTCTCTGACCCACCAACACAGTATCTGACCTGGGATAAGTATCCATATTATCTGTAAATGTGTTAAATCCACATCTCCAAAATTAAGATCATTAAGTCATTTGTGCCACAGCTTTTTAAGAAAAATGTATTTGTTCAGGAACTCGAGCTAGTAGCATAACTTTTGTGATAAACAATAAAGAGTAATATTGAATCTCATTCTACATTTCCTGAGTAGTTTTTCTGTGTTGTAAAATTGAAAAAAAAAACCAACTCCTCTTGAGTATTTTTAGGTCAGTTAAGGACATTAAAAAACCTCTCTTTTGGTTCTGTAGAAGTGAGTTGTTCACACTCACTGACTGGGAGATTCAGTTTTAAATCATGCTCTTCATTGATTCCTGTTTGAAATGAACAATTAGAAGCTTAAGATTTTTTCCCATGAAAATTTAACATTTCAGGATGTACCCTATGGAATTTGTATCTTCCGCAATGTGTTGAAATTATATTATAATACTGCTCTGGGTATTAAGCTCTCTTCTGATGAAAGTACAGGTAAGTATCTCATGTAATCTGGATTTCAAAAATATAAATGATCTCTATAGTCACAAATCTGGTACTTCACATTTGAAATTATAAAATGCTCACAGTTTATAATGTTAAGGATTGTAGCCAGGGTTGAATTTATGAACAGACTCATTTGTGTCTTCTTAACTCCATGTAAATCTATGTGCATATCTTAATTGAAGGCGCATTTGGAGGATTATTTGCATGAAAACTGCTGATGAAGACGTGTGGAAATAGGAAAGTTATTTTAAGACAGCTATAGTAGGGTATTTTCCTATCCAGGATGTTTGTTAGCTCTGATAAATCTTTGTTAATTTTTTCTGGCTGTTTTCATGAATCTTTGGATTCCAACAAAAGCTAATAAATCCAGCTATGAATGCTTTAAATACAACTACATTTCAGAGAATATGAATCAGAGAAGGACTACATATATAGCGTTGATACAGAAGAACACACATTTGTTGCTTTGTGCTGTGCAGTAGCGTTCAGAGGAAGACTTGCTCCCTCATCAAATTTCCATACATTTGAACTGCTCTTGCCCAGAGTTAGGGTAAATTGCATGACAAATGTTAAGATCATCAAGACCCAGCCCAGGCAATCAAAGTAGCTGCTGACCTTTAAATGTGAACGCATTCACATACCAGTCTACCAACCATCTGGTGTGACCTGACATTTCCATTACTGGCACTCCTGTGTCTCGCAGTCCCCCTCCAAAACACCACAAATGTGATGATTTGTGCCCATGGTGGCCACCATCTCCCTCTGCAAAGTGTCCTCAGGGAGGGACGATTTGCTTCCTCTGGCCCTTTTATTTTCATGCCTACTTTTTTCTCTAAATCTTACTGAATCGTAGCCCTGCTTGTCAGGGGTGTTAAGGGAGCCATCAAATCTACCAGACCCAGAATCTGCCTCCCCAGCCAACATGCCCAGCCAGGAATGGTCCCAGGTGCTCTCTACATCCCAGTCCTAAGGACTCGACTGCTGCTCCTCTTCCTGCTCGCAGGTCTGGCTGGTAACAAGATTATATCTGAGACTCTCTCTCTCTCTCTCTCTCACACACACACACACACACACACACACACACACATGCTCACACACACACACACACAGGGGTCACTGAAATGGCTGCCTGGACAGGCTGCTGCACACACAGAGCAGCGTAGGCAACACAACCCCTCTGTAATGCTACCCAAACTCACAGAAGGGCACACAGCCCTGCCCTCTTCCTCCCCTTCAGGAAATCACAACGCAGGTTCTCTGGTGAAAAAATGTGTGCCCTCATTCTCCACACCCATTAACACATCTAAACATGCACAGTCTCCTTGAATGTTAGCATGGCCTCTAAACCTGTTAAATATCCATGCTTGGGGGTCCTGGCAGTAGTATACAAATCACCTCCTGTTTGCCAGATAGGGCAGTGTGATGTTCAAGTCCTCCAGATGTGGAAAAGTTTCCTCCAACTCACCAGCTACTCCACCTTGAAGTTTGGTAGTGAACTATGCACATACACACACAGAGGATTAAATTCACTGAAGAAATATTAACACACACAGATCTCTCCAGTTGCCAGCACTTAGACCTCTTGCACACCCACACACAACCTGATCCCTTCACTGCTGCTGGCACCTGCACTATTCAAGACACAAATAAAACACACACACTAGTCCCTCCAGCTGTTGGTCTTTAGACCTACAAGCCCTATGGCCCACATTCCCCCCAGTTCCTGGCACACAGACCCTTCCATGCAAGTCTCTCCATGCTAGTACCTAGTGCTAGTACCTAGATCCATGAGCCCTAAGACCTGTGGTTTCCTCTAGTCATTGGCACACAGCTCTCTTTTGCAGGCAGGTCTCTCCAGTTACCGGCCCCTTTTCTCCCCACTTTTCTTTGGGTCTTTTGATCCTTCCCTTAAGCAACCCACGGAAATTTTTGCATAAATCTACAGGACTTTTCTGATAGCCCATATCTCAAGCAGCCTCAGCTTTTCCACAACACTCATGTTAATCATATTTTTCCCTTCCTATCAGTTAATAATTGTTCAGGTTGACATTCTTGAGGGTTCTGCCTGAGTAGTTCCTCTAATGGACCATCAATCAGTGGCTGAAGCATTCTGGATCCTCATTATAATCTCTGTTGTGACTTCCTCATTAATGTTTGTGTGTCTGTGAGGTTCATTTATCACTTTGCTCATTACTTGTTATTTCTTTTTACCTTATAGTGGGTAGATCACAACCAAATAACTTAATGAACCAGACGCTCCCACACTCCACAAACTCTCACACTATTGACTGACAGCTGCAGCAGGACTGAGAACTGCTGGGTACCCTGTGAATACAGGGTCCAGCTCCCCTTTATTATATACAACTGCATAATAATAATATAGCAAACTTAGACTTTCCTGTGTTGACTGAAATTCAGAATGCAGTTTTCATGTTTTCTTCATGTTCAGGGAGACTTGAAGGACAAGGCAGTCATGTCACACAACATATTTCCATTTTTCTCCATTGCATGACGATGCACAGGACTGTCAGACACTTCACTGACTTTAGCACAGTAATTTATCCAGATGATGAATTATTTTCCAGACTTTACAAACTTTTATCATGATGGTTGAGATAAAAGGAACAGAAAGAATGATGACGTAGCTGTGGTTTTGCAGTGATGTTCATCTTGTGTCTTTGATGCTTGTTTGCATTATCTTCAGAAGGATGTTTTAGTCTAAGTGGGGGAAAAAAAAACAAACCCACGTCTTAAAAGTGTTTAGGGAAGAGAAATATGTTTATAATGTAAGACCATTACTTGCAAAGAAACCAAAACTATTTATTGGAAGGTCATAAAGTAGCAGTGTCAAGTATCTGACACTGCACAGGGGTGCTGCAACTCAATGGGGTATCACACAAAGAGTATTAGTACAAAACTGAAAATGGAACTCTGCTGTCTGGAAGGACATTCCTCTTCAGTTTGTTTAGAAAATTTCTCCTGTGTTCTGCGAGTCCCTCTAAACAATGTCACTCTTGCTATTTCCGAGACAAGCCTCTAAAGAGTCCATGTGTCTCAGACTGTATGAAATTTCCTATGAAAACATGCCAAAATGTGGCTTCTATCCAGTACATGGCATTTCTGATCCTGTCATTCAGGTAGTTTCAACCTGCTGTCTTCTTTAACCTTTCCCTAAGTAATGATTTTCATGGCTACTTCATGCCTTCATGAAAAATGGTCTTTGAATATGGAAAATTATTTTTAGATTTGCTTTTTGTTTTGACATTCTGCAATGCATTTTTTAGTACCATATTCAGGTGTTTGAAGGGGAGATCTTTAGTAGCATAGGCAGCAATAGATGAAATACAAGTCTACCAAGCAGAAAATATGGTTTAATTACAAATTGAAAATGAACCCCTTTGTTCACACTATCGTACTCAATGTAGGCTGTCATGGGGGCAGAGTGGAGGGGGGTGGAGAAGGAGAACAGATTTTGAATTAAATGGGGTTTTGGTATTTGATAAATTAGTGTCACTTAAAGGACCTCTTTACTTCTTAACCTGGAGTCTTTAGGCTTCAAAAAGGTGACATCTTCCCATTTACTTCTTACTGAATTTGATTGTTTGCTTTTCAATAAATATAGATATGTGTGCGTGTGTGTATATTTGTTGAAAGAGGCAAAATACTTACTTCTTCTAGAGTCAGGCTCTCCTTATTCTCCCTTTCTTGTCTGTATTTCTTTTTAAGGCACACTGCAGTTGTGATGGTGACAATAAGCATTACAACGAACACAGTTATGGTTGAAGAAACAGCTATTACAATATTTTCTTGAGTTGTGCCTTTCCTTTCACACTTTTTTCCCATGTACCACCAGTTGTCACCTGCTGGACATCTAGGAAGCAAAAGAACAAACATGTGCTATTACCTAAGGATTAAAGGTGTGAAAAGGTCTACTTCAGAAAAATTGCATCTCTCATGCAATTTCTATATCCCAAAGTATAATGAAGTTATCTTAAAATGGACTTCTATTTTAAGGTTATCTTGAGTGGCCCACTGTCCTGACACATCTAAATGTGTTCTTTCAGCTTCCTGCTGTTTCACAGGTCATGCTTTCAGAGAAAGCCTTTGCCAGAAAATCTAAATGCCTTCCTGATCCTTTTGACTGCTTAACACTTGGTTGCAGTTGATCTATAGAGTGCTTTTTTCTAAATTTTCAAATTGAAAGAACTTGTAAGAGCTGTTTCTGTCCTCCCCCAAGAAGCAGGTAAGAAAAGAAATTAATAGCCCAGCAGTCATCCAGTTTTAGGGCTGAAAACAACCTCTAGGCTTTGATTCCATCACCTTACCCAGCACCACAATCAGCTCCGAAAGATTTTATAGTGAGCGCATGAGGGTCCAAATGATCTAACTGGAAAAGAAATATATCTGTGTGGTACTGCTGAGTGCACACCCACCCCCATCTTTCTAACCCTGGTTATTCCTTATGTATTGATTTTCTAGTTCCTGTCTAAGCTATTTATTCAGGACTACCTCAGCCCTGCAAACAAGTCTGTTTGCAGTGTGCTGCAAAGATACCGACTGCTGGGGGGACTCCCGGTGATTCAGCTTGAACAGATGTATCACATTCCCACCCATTTCCCAACAGAAAATCGGGGTGGAAACTGACTGCTGGCCACACATTTCTTTAGGACAGAAAGTAGGTCACAAAGGCACTAAAGCTTCAAAGAGTGCAGAGATGTTGGAAAAGAAATGTTCTCTCTCCATAATTTTGAAACGAGGCATAACATTAGGTATATTTTTTACTTTCATCTTCTTGGAACCACTTCTTGACATTTACTCATATTTGTGACCTGCTTCTGATGAGTTGCACAAGAATTATTTTTTAAAAGGTTTCTAAATGGGGAGGTATAACATTTCATGGGTCATCCTGACTCTTGTGGCTCTTGGCCTTTATGTTTTCCTCACTCCCCGAGCCTACCTGCCCTGGCAGAGCACCATAAGGTTAATACCTTCAGCCTCAGAGCTTGTTTGAGAGCTGGAACAATGCTAATCAGGCAGGTGGGTTACATAAATGTATCCACAGAGAATTAAATAAAAGTTGATATTAATCTTCTTGCAGGGAAAACAATCTTTTATTCCTCAGCTTTCACTGCTGGTTTCAAAGGCGAGCGACTACACTTTGGTAATTCATGGTCATAATTTGCACTATACAGTGTTTCTGAATCAAATTTTAAAATAATGTCTATGCTGCTTTCTACATGGTAAGTATTAAAAATCTTCTCTACTCATATAAATGCTCTTTTCTTTCAATTACATTTATTCAACTCTTCTACGTTTTGCTATAGGGAATTCTAAGGACTTGGAGTAATACATTACTGAAAATAATAAACACATTTTAAATATAATTTACAGGTAAGTCAAGCAGAGTGCTTCAAAATCTGATCAAATGCTGAGGTTAGAGCTTTGTTGCCCAAATTGGCCATAAGTTCAGTCTCATAGGAGCAGTTGCAAATACTTGCCTTAATTAGCTACAGTCTGCCATTCCTTTCATTAGGAGCAAAGATTTATATTTTTAGAAACTCTCATTACTCATCCTAAAATTGCATTTGAGAGTGAATAAAGGCAGTTACCTGCACACTGGTGCTCTGTCTACCATAACACAGACACCATCATTTTCACAGGGGCTGTTTGGGCAGAAAGTTGGAACCTCTGGATCTTCGGGCTGGGTGATGCTGCCCGTTGTGGTGGTGGTGGATGCAGTGGTGGTGCTCTCAGCAGTACTAGGGGGCTTGTTGGTGCCAGTAGGGCTAGGGCCAGTTTCAATGGTGCTGGCAGTTGTAAAAACAGTGGGTGGAATACTTGGCTCAGTTGACAGGAGATGTGATATATCTGCATGGTAAACGTGCAGGAAATAAGGTCTTTGCTTCACGTTATTTTTCTTCTTATTCTAATGATAATTTCTAATAATAAAGAGCAATAAGCCTGTCCGCAGGTACAATGGATAAACAGTCTTTTTTACCTTTCAGGAGCATGATGTACTTTGGAAATGTCCTCTAGATTTTTTTTTCAGAACCAGATAGTTTTATTCAAATTACTCTATTCAAAATAATTTGCACAGGATTAGCAGTGTTTTATACACCTTCACCTGAGATAAAGGAATTATACTCTGCATGTTCCTGATCACAATTTTTTTCAAACATATGATTTGACTTTAGATACAGGCACAATTCAAATACTGCTTATGTGCAAAGTACATCATGTGTATTTATATCTACAGCACTAGTGACGTAGACTTATCTGACATTGTTTACTGCATTGTAAAGAGTATCAACTATGTTTACATACCTTCCAATGTTAAAAGAATATAAACACCATCTTCTTTAATAAAGTTGCGGCTTCTAAGCCTCTCATGAGTTAAAAATGCACTTGTTCCAACTCCTGGACCTCTCATGTATTTAGTTCCATTGGGATAAGTTGCTTCAGTTCCCACTTTATCTGGCCTATCCCAAGTATAATTTGATGAGGATTCTGGGAAAAGAAAAAAAAAAAGATAAAAAGAATGTGAATGTGAGACTGCTCTGGATTTGTCTCTCAGCAGAAACCTCAATTGCCTGAGATTCCCCACTGATGAGAGGCACAAGACAGAGGAGATCTTCAGTGATTTGGTTTAGCCTCAGGTACTGAGAAAAGAAACTACTGAAGATAAGGTTATTGGAGAGCTACTTGAAGATCTGTTGTATTTTCTTTTTAGTTCTTTAAAGCGTAGTGGTCAAGAAGATAAGTAGCATATGAATCATCTGTAACATGAGTTAAAGCAGTGCTTCTCAAAAGAGAGCATCTCCTGCAGTAGACATGGGGCACAAGATATTTGAACAACATAAATGATCACAGATCACTGATGTCTGCTCCATCACACCCTGTTCTAAATCTTAAAGGTGAGCCTGATTGTCCATGAAAGAATCTGACAGAGGGAGAAAGAACTGCCTGCTCCAACACCTCTCTGGTTAGAGAAAAAGTGTGTGTTACAAGGTTTCCCTTGGGAATCTGGGACTATTTGCAATATATAAATAAACAAGGGAGAAGGAGCAGAGAGCAAACAGACTGCATGTCCACAGGGTCAGGGAAGGAAAAGGGCTAAGCACTGTGGCTATAACAGCAGAAAGCACAGGGAAAATATGCTTTTTCAAACATGTATGGAGGACATGGTGTGGTGTCTTTCATTCACAGAGAGGACATTATGTCTATCTAGATTATCCACTTTGCTTTCATGTAGAGCCAGTCACAGAAAAAGGAATGTAAAACATACTATTTTTAAAATAATAATGTGGATTGGATGTTTTTGTGCCTTCCTTCCTTCTTCCCTTTCTTCCTAGTCTGAAAGTCCAGAACACAAATTCAGTGGCAGAGATAGTTTCTTTTGGCAAAATGAAGAAAGTCATTGTAGCTTAAATCCAAACTTTATCCAGTGCTGAATGTGGGTGTTTTCTTTAATATCTCTCTCTGTAGACATTCCTACCATTTCTCAGAGTTTTTTTTTACCTCAGCTGCCACCTTTCCATTATTGTGGATGACGACTCTTATCTTCTCACACCTTGAACAAGTACAAATTACATAATATGGATCAGTACTTTGTCCATTGGGAGGCGTGTGCTGACACCACTGTACCTTTGACAAGGAGGGCAGGGATTTGTTTGATAGTTGCACTTTTATCTGATATGAAATGCCTGTATTGTTAATTCAGTATTTTTCTTTTCATGCCTTCTGGAAAACGTCCATTCTCATTAAAACAGAAATAAATGTATCCTCACAAAGCATATGAAAGAAACTTTAGGAATAGATCATCCACCTGTTTCTTATGCAAATGCAACTTTGAAATCCAGAGTCCCAGATTAACTTACTTGTAGGTTTAATTTTTTTCTTGTCTGTGGATCAATATTATTGTTGCTGCAAACATATGAAACATTCCAGAAGCTAAAAAAAATGCACTAATTTACACAAAGAGGAGATGTGACCCCTTGGTTTTGGTTGTGTTTTACGTATTTAATTTTAGCTAACCTGATAATCTCAGAGGGTCTGTTGTTACACTTCTTTGGTTTGACATCCGTTGACGAATATCAGGATGCTGGTCAAGCAGGATCATGGTGCCTTGTTGCCATGGACAGGGCCATTGCAAATGATCATCGTTTGCTCCAGAAACCAAGGACAAGTATATTCCTAAATTAAATGGGTTATCAGTGGTACCATTTACATACAATCTGACCTGAAAAGCATATCCTTTACTAGAGTAAAAAGGTGGACTGTATATTATCCCATCTTTCCCTGCGGGACTTGTGTTGAGGAGATGTGTGAAATTTCTGATATGCCAGACATGGTGCGGACACTGAGTTTCTGACAAGTTGATGTCATCAATGGAGAGGCCTCCATTTGATAAGCCATTTCCTTTCACGCCTTGAAACACAACCCGGAATTTACTACTGACATTCAAAGAAACATGATGGAGCTGCCAGTAATTCTCAGGTGAACCTGAAAAACAAGGGTAGAGATTTCTGAGTCAGCAATACAGTCCAACATTGCACAGGTCTGTGGACCCTATACCAACACTGTGTAAGAATTTTTCAGTTCCACTGGCACTGAAGTGATAGAATATTTCTTCTGTAGATGTTGCTTTTTCAGTACAAGGTCATATTTGCTCAATACAGTATCTTAACAGAATTAATACATGTAATAGTGCTTGCTGATGGATTTTAAATCTGCTTTTTCTTTTACATTTTTAAATAAAGTTTCATTAAATTGATTCAGATATTGTGATAATTAAATGCACAAATATAGTTTCACTTATATTATTAAAAAGAAAAAATCCAGAACAAGTTATATTCAAATAACTGAACAACAACATGCCTCAACAAAAAATGCTCCAGAGGATTCTAGGAACCTAGAACTACAAGACTGGTTCATTCATTTGTTTTTGTATTTTTAAATGGCTTTTTGGAAGCTTGCCTATGCAGAAGCACTATTCACCCATTAAATGATTAATGGTACTAAGGTCAAATTAAAGCCAGTCATTTGCAAAACCTACTTCATGCAATAAAACCTCACTGCAAGTTTGATGCTGCATCCAAAAGTGCCTACACTAGCAAATTCCACTTGACTCCAAGAGCAGTGTACACAAAAGCAAAGACCTCTGCACAGGGGCCTTGTGAGGTTGATGCAAGTACAACACCCTTTTTTAAAAGTATGTGCAGCAAAATGGTTTCTTTTGCTGTCTGGTTTTTGTTCATCTGCACCAGAAGACCAGCTGCATTTATTGAACAAACAGTGCCAGTCCCAGGTACAGAACCCATGCATCACTCTCCTAACAACCCTAAACACATCACAATGGGTCTCAAATATGAGTCTTAATTTCTGGACATTTTTCATTACTTTTATAATTAGGAGGTAAAAAATTAACCCAGAAACAAGAAGAAAAGCACCCCACTGTTTTTTATGAAATTGCCTTCTGCATAAGATAGAGGATTTTTACATGTAATATGTGCAGTTCAAAAATCCCCAGCTGCCACAGACTAGTGGGAAGGGTTCAGGGATTGTCCCTAAGATAAACATCGTAGTTCAGTGCAAACCCGTGAGAAGCTCAGCCAGGGTGTCAGACCATGGATGGAAGGGGCTATAGTGTCACTGTTTCTTTGAGGTTGTTAACTGCATTGGTGAGGGTAACTTCTCACATGAGAGAAGGGAAACAGCTTGGAGGAAAGATGATCTTGAACCATTCCTAAAAGTTTTGCCACAGATTGTCAAAATAGGGTACCTCTTTTGACACACACATGAGATCAGAGACTTCAAAGTAAATTATGGACTTGAAAAAGCAGGAGTGGGAGATGGGACCTAATAGACACAAAAGAGTGTTTGTGAGGGAGCAGGAAGTCTGGAGAAATTAATCTTGGTTTCAAAGTAGAGTTTGAAAGAGTTTGAAGGGTTCAGACTGATGTGGAGTCTACACCTGCCTTAGCAACACTTACTTTAGGGATACCTGTTAGCCTGTTACAGAGGGCACAGAGGGTGAAGCCATAGAGGTGAAGAAAAGAGTGGAAGAAAGAAAAGAAAAACAGGCACCAGCAGCAGCTGAGTCTAAAGGGACAAAAAGAGACAGAAGAGACAAAAAGAGGTAGAAATGATACCTATTTAGTAAAACAATTTGCTCAGACCCTTGGTGTAGCTGCAATGGAGACCACATAATAGTTAAATGTTTGAGAAAGTAATTTAATCATACGGTGACTTTAGCAATTCTAGCTTAAAGAGCTCTTGTCCATTAACTGACCTCAACTGCTCATTCTGTAGGCCATAGGTGCCTAAAACCACAAGAATTTAATCTTCTTCAAACTACAACTCAAAACATGATCTGCTTCCCATATAGTTCTGTTAAGTAATTTCAAACCTTGTTTTAAAAATAATTTAAATGTTATTTATCTTTTTTAAACTTGTATATTAGATAGTCCAGTGCACTTATGCTTTCCATTTCTTATTACTTTCTTATTAATTGTAATTTACTCTAATACTCCAACTTAATCAGTTGCTATTGATACCAGCAATTCTAGAACAGTTAAAATGATTGCTTATGGAATTTTAGCTATTTTGGTGAGAAAACTATCTTGATAATACAAAAGTTTGGAATTTGTGGTAATTTATTATATTATAGGAAAACAGCTGACTGAGGATCCATCAGGTATAATTTCACCAGCAATGAATCACTTATATAGATAGAGAAGAAGCCAAAAAACAACACTGGGAAATGAGTGACTTTTCCACAATAATTTCCCCCAGTACTTTGAAAAATATTGAGTATAGCTTAAAACAAAATGCAATTTTATTCCATACCTTTTATCTCTTGGATGAATCTTAGAGTACCATTTGGATTGGCTGATGTGTACTCCCTGACCCAGACATTCAGCTGGTCGTTCTCATTACCACTGTTATATAAATAGAATTGTAAGCACTGAAATCCCCTTTTGGGATACAGAATTCGGCTCTCCAGGACAGCTGTGCTTCCTTCGCTTCCAGCACTGGTGTCGAAATGCATGAAGTAGCCAGAATCTGCCAAAAGTCAATGAGAAATGAGTGGGAGAGGGGAGAGAAGAGAGAATTTTCCTGGTGTACTGATTTTCTTAATACTGTATTGCAATAACTCTAGAAGATACAGTCAGGTCAGGGTTAGGCATCCTGTACAAATCTCTGACTGAGGACTGTTACCTGTTCACATTTTCTAAAGGCAGAACCATGCTCTTTGCAGCTTTTGTCCTCATTTCATTATCTCTAGCAAATTGTACTCAAAATCATAGGGTTTTACTCTTTACCCAGTGCCAGTAACTCACAGTTGACTCTTTGGAGGACTGGTTTAAGCTCCTGAACTCTTGGAGCTTTCTGACTGGTTGAGATATATCTAACCAGATTGTCAATTAATTTTTCATCTGAGTCCTGATAATATACTTTTCAAAATCCTACTCCTTTCCAAGGACTTACTGAGCAATTATTCAGAAAAGCAGCAGTCTATCTGGTGTGCCTGTACCTGTAAAATACAGGTTTGACACTTTATAGAACTCTCATGACAGGGTGTGACACTAAGACTAAAAAACAGATCAAAAGACATAAGCACATTCAATCCTCTGAAATAAGCAGAAAATCTAACATATCACGTGATGTCATTAAGTATGTAGATTTATGTTGCTTAGTTAAAAAATAAACTGCAATTTGTCAAAAAATAAACAGATAACAAGGCCAAGCTTGAAGGGAACTCGCCTGCCTCTGCAGAAAACACTTCCCAGAAAGATAAGAGGTTTTTTCTCATACCTTTGCATTCTCCCATATTAGTGTGATCAGTATTTGGCCCAGCAGGAACCTGAGACAAATGCTGCCAGTCACTGTTATCATCTGAACTTTGAATCATGCCACATATATTTTCAAGTTCAAAACTGCAGGTGTCCATGAAACTTAGGGAGGAGGCTATGAAATAAAAATAAAAATGAATCTCCATTGCATTTTAATTCTGAAGGTCCAAAGCCATGAACAGAGAAAAACTAAATGAAAACACCAAGTAATCAGTGGCTTCAAATATGATCAGCATTCATACATACAACGTTCAGGAACTCAAAACTCTTGGTGATCAACACTAACATTAAGAAGATGTCATCAGGAACACTCTGTGCCCTTAGCAAGCACAGAAGGGCATCTGCTAATTATCATATCACATCTTGTATTTATAAAAGGAACACTAATACCTACCCAATTCACACACCTTCATATTATAGTCAAAAGGTCCTGAGACTTCCCATTCTTTGTTTTGCTTTCTTTGGGCCAGTCCACACATGGCCATAGATTTTTATACAAGCTCACTAATGTATCAGCTGGAGTGCTTATTTTGAAACATAGAAGAGCAGAAGCTATTTCACTGTAATAAACAAACCTTGATTTTCAAAATGCTGAATTGATAAAAACCATTTGGCAAAGGTATATTTGGAACCTGTGGATATTTTCTGTCATACAAATTTTACAATGTCTTTCATATAACAAGTGAAAAATTAAGTGAAAAAAGACTGTGCACTTGAATGTGAAAGTCATAACACACACCCTATGAAATATTTTCTCTGTCTGAAGCAAACTCTGGATAGGTGAGAGACAGCACAATTCAGGTTTATCCCTGAATTATCTTTGTTTCCCATTGTACCATGTCTGAGCTCTGTGTAATACCAGACATTATTTAAAAACAACTAAGTTAATGAAATGCTTTTTAAACTATGTATAAAATATTGTGGCTTAAAGGTTTAAAGGCTCCATTGCATAACAAAAAGACCTTGAATATCACAAAACTCAGCCTCAGTAACATGCCAAATGTTTCACTTAAGCTGTAGCTCTGGGAAGCACTTAAGTATGAACTGCTGCCAAATCAGTTCTACTGCTGAGATATTTTGTGCTGTCCTCACAGAAAGCTAAAAACCCTCTAGAGGTTGCAAGGTTATATGTATGTTATTTTTTAAGATACAGTATCAGTACTGTTGTAAAAACTATGAAAAGGCCTTCACAGCAAACGTTATATTGACTGCTGGAGAAAGAAGGTAAGCAAAAATGGAGAATTATTAGATGAAAGAACACCTTGGAATCAAAATACAAAACAAAACATGAAATTGATTTGGCCAAACAGGAAGGAAGTAACTTAATGTGAAGTCCTAACTTGCAGAGGCTGAGGGTAGCCTCATGATCAGTTGTGTTAAGCAGTATGCTCCAAGGGGAAAGCAGACTAAAATGTACTGTTATCATATGGCCTGAAAGACAGCAATGAAGTACAGATTGGAGCAGCACCAAGCTATCAGTAAGAATTTCTTATGCTGTGGGTTGCTTTCTTCAATTTAAGAACCAAGATTCACATTTTTAATGCAATTTCCTGTCCACACAGACCTCTAGCAGAAATTAAGCTTAAACTTTTCCTTAAATCATGTTCAGCAAATGAAGTAATCTTTTGTGTGGGTGAGGGCTGGGACCTGCGAAGCACCGTCCTCCCTGGCACAGGTGGGTGATCTGACAAAATTTATGTCTCTGCAAACACCATCCACACTATACACATCACATGAAGCCAAGAGATGGACTGGGGAGCAGGATGGGTCCTAATTGCACTGCAAGTGGTGGCAGTTTTGTCACTGATTTCAACAGGACTGGGGCTTTTTTTTCAATTGAGGAATGTGCCATTTTAAGTTTAAGAATAAACTCAAAATGTCATTAAGTGTTTCTGCAATGCATGAGAATGATGGAAAATATATAAGATTAGTGGAGAGGAAGAAGGACCCCATCCTCTGTTACAGCTTAGCTGTAAGCACTTTTATAATGCCTAATTGACTGTGCAATGAGTGTTAAAAGATAAGGCTCCATGTAAGTGTGTGTTCAGTTTAGACATACATGAATAGAAGTATTTTCATCAGAATTATACACTCAAAAAACTGCACCATTTTAATAAACCAGTTTGATTATTGTTTAAGGTATCTGTATAATGAGGCTTAAAATAAAACTGTGTGCTGGTACTCACTACTTGGGATATTGTAAAAGTTTTCTTCTGAGTGCCAGGGCACATTGAATGCAGCAAAAATTACAGAATTATATTCCAGTTTGATAATAAAATTATCGATATTTCTCTCTTACTTTCATTCAGCTTTGTAAAATAAACCCCACCTGAGCAAAATAACTCTTTTGACCACTTCTGTAAGAGACCAGGTTTGAAACTAAACACAAAAATTTAAAAAGCTTGCATTTTATTCATAATGGTATCTGTACCCTATTTGCATGAATACCCACTCTGTCTCACAGACTCCATGGAAGTAGAGTAGGTATGACAGTCACAGCAAAGACACTCATTTCTGTGCAGTGTCTGAGCAACAGCTGTGGAATAATACAGGGAAAAAACAAAAGGCTTTGTGCAGAAGCGCACATTTTAAACAGCCACCCAAGGGATGAACAAAAATCAGCTGCTGAGCAAAGCTATTTTTTAACTAAAGGTCAGATAAAATTGCACTGAAACCTCTACTACTTAGCAGTTTTTCTTCAGGAGGGCTGTTATTTCTAGCTGTACCATTATTTCTGGTGTTTTTAAAACAATTCATTTCTCCAAATATGTTAGTATCCCTTTCACTTGTGTCTGGGTGGGTCCAGCATGTGTGTATCACCCTCCTTTCTTTCAAATGCCAGAAGCATATAATATAAAATAAATGGATAAACTTACTGCAATTGTACAGCCGGTTCAGCTTCTGGAGATCGTACTCACTGAAATCCATTCTCTGTCCTATGACATCCATGAAATCTGGTATGTTGGTGATGATGGTGGGCTCAGTTCCATTCCTAAATGCAGTCTTGCTGTAGTGCATCACAGAAGTGTAGTCATAGGGAACATTCAGGAAGTCTGACTTTTTATCATCATATTTATTAAAATTATGTTCTTTACCTAAATGGCAAAATTGAAAGGAAAGACTGACGCCCAAGAGAATCAAGTTTCAATGTAAAGACTTACAGTGACAGAGAATCCATCAAATCCCAAAGTATTTTTTGTAGTCATTTACTTGTATTTACTCTGTAAAATAGTTTTATTTCCAGTCTAGGGTTATTTACTTTTCTCTTTCAGTCACTGATGACTTCTGCTGCATGAAGCAAAGTTTTTGCTACTAGAAAACTTTTTCCTGTGCAACTACTTGTAAACTTTGATGGGCTTGTGATACCCAAAAGTGGAAAGAGTGTTTCAGTACTCAAATTACTTCAATTTGCAACTGTTTCTAATCTGTAGACTCTGTTGTTTAATTGCCAGTCATTTTAGGTAACAATAAACAAGTTACAGTTGCCATCAGATGAGCTTCCAGAATTTAATTTTACAGATGTTTTCTGGAGTAGGAGCAAAAAACCAATTGCTTACTACCTAATGTAGAGTCGAGATCTAAATCAGTCAAAATACAGTAACTACATTCTAGTCAGCGTAAAAAAATTGCAGCAGTTTCAAATGTCTAACAGTAGTGCAGCTTGTCACTAAAGAGTCAGTAAAATATAATGTAAATCAAATAATACAGACTAAGTGATTTTCTGTAATGTATAATTGCATATATACCTGACTGCTGATCATGACTAAATAACAATGCATTAGATTTAATCATTATCTACTTTTTCAGTCTTCTGTGTGTACCTATGTTAGGAAAACATCAAGTGTGTGTATATAACTTCGTTTTTGAACAGCCTGAAAGTCACAGAGGACGACAACAAGCTAAAGAGGCAGAGACAGAGAAAAGTCCTGAGGAATTCTGTGCCAGCTTTCAGGCTTGTGCCAAATATACCAACCCTCACAATTCACAAGCTGCATTGCTAAAGTAACTGCTGGTGTGACACAGACCCTGAAAGGTCTCTCCTGCCTACCCACCCTCTGCATGCTCTGCTGTCTCAGCTCTTCTTCCTACACCAGGTGTAGCAGACAGGCAGAAAAAGAAGGACCAGTGTTTTCACTGGAGATTTTCTGCTGGCTTTGGTCACACTGGGTTTTTCAGACTGGGGGGGAGGGGGAGGTGTTATTTTGATTTTGTTGAGGGCTTCTAGAATAAACATGATTTTTAGAGTATTCATTTAAGCAAACTAAATTTTCCTCTTCTGCTGCTCTGCTTTACAACATGTAGCATAACAGGATTCAGATCTCTAATTAGAGCTTCAGAAACTGTTGTGGCACAAGGAATTACTACAGCAACAACAAATGAGAATTTCTGTCTCAAATAGATGTCCCTTGATATCTAATTTATTGATATACTGACTTTGAAAAGCAAGTCCCGGTGAGAGAATAGCATGACCACCAAAGGATGGCTGGAAGGGATGTTCCACAGCTAAATCCCGAACACCAGATCCTGAAATGAAAAGCAGAGGAGCGACTGACCAGACTGAATCCTGTCCCAGACAATGGTCACATAGTCATCCCGGTCGGACCGTGACTGCTCATGCCAGAATCCCAGAGCATGCAGGAATTCATGCTGGATTGTCCCGATCCGATCACAGTTGGCTCCAATGGAGAGCTGCTGCAAGCCCAGTTGGAGGTTTCCCACTGAAGACCAACAGCTGGCATTGAAACAAAAAATGAGAGAGGGCTCTGTGAAATATACACCATCCCCATGCCATGCAAATCCCAAAACCAGTCTGTTGAACAGGTATATTTTTAACCTGAGCTTTGAAGTCACATTTTGTTACAGAGAGCACTTTTCCATTGATCTGTTCCTTATCATATCCCTTCCTCTCACACTTAGCTCTGTTTTGATGAATAAAAAGTTCCTCATCTCTGGCTCTACTAGAAGAAAAATGTTGAGCTGTTTGTGACAAAAGAAAACTGATGAGGATTTCTTTGGTACTCTGGAACATCAAAGGCTGTGGGCACATAATTTAGAGCAACTAAGTTACTGCCAATTAACAATTTTCAGCTAGACTGCAGTATGTGATTGTGAGCACACTTTGAGCCTGTCCTTATCACAAGGAGAAGTGGGTTCATGAACATTCTCTCCTCTGCCTGCTTTTTTCTCTACTGCTTTGGCCTTTTACTTTGCATAGGGTTATGGCTGCCAGGCAAAGGGTGTTTCTTCATGGTGTGTTTACTTTCTGACAGGTTGGTGGATTTGACAGTGTTTTTCACAAGCTCTTTTCTTTCTAGCTCTCTGAGCTGCTGTGCTAGAGCACTTGCTGCTCTCACACACTCCCAAGTAAGAGCAAAACTGCAGCTGTGCTGGAAGTTTTTATTAAAGGATGAAAGAATTTAGTGAGTTATCTGCACAGGCCAATAAAATGGCACCCCATGTCCACAAACTAGCAGGCACAGAGAGCTACATTTAAACTGATATTTTATGAAGCAAATAAATCAATACTTACCCAATGAAGTACATAAAATTAATCGGGCACAAAATATGCCATAGGATTTGCAGTCCTATCGCCCCAGAAATTTAAAAATACAAGCACACCATGTGCTTTCAAACTCTGTAACTTATTAGTGCAACATATTCCCCAGTTTTTCATTTTCCACAGAGCAACACAGGCCTTGTCTATTGATTACTCATTAAAATCACAACATGAGACCTGGTAAGGAGCACATGTAGCATCCACAATTTCAAGGTCTTTCCCTGAACAAGTGCTCATATTGATTCTTGTGTTGTGCAGAAGTCTAAGAAGTCCATCATAGGCCTGAGTCCACCTGGTACCAAAGCCACCTCTGGCTTCACAGCTGCTGCACAGTGCACAGTATGCTCCAGGCACACCCAGAACACCTGGCAAAAGTAACATCCAAATGACAGGGGATGCAGCTTCACCGTGCCTTTGGTCTGCCGAATGCCTACAACACTGTCATTCTACAGCCACAGAGGGAGTAAATGCATGGTCTGTGTCACCCTGCACTGAGAATAAAGCTTAGGTGAGTGGGACATGGCACTCCAGAACAAGGGGGACCTGGAACCCTATGTCAGCTGTGTCTTCAGGAGGCAATAAAGTGGGGGAAGTCCCAGCTTTCCCCAGGTGTGTATTGCCTGTGACTCAATGTTTTCTGCATTGCTATCAGAGGCTAGAGGAATAGGGAGGTACCTGCTCTGACTAAATCCACCATACGTCTCTTTGGGCTGTAAAATGGACACATGCCATCAGTGGCAACCACACCACTTATTTCCGGCACATTTTTATACTAATGTTCTGCTACTAATTTTCTTCCTATAGTATCACAGGTCACCAATATCAGCTCACAGACACTTTGACTTACCAGCAGCAAGCTGGTTAGCCAGGGATCTGTGTCAATCCACTTCTGCATAGATTCCCTTTGCCGTGTGCAATGGTGGCAAAGAGCTGAAGTGGTCTCCCAGAAGTGCTCCATGAAAACCTGATTTTCCATGTGGAGATGCTAGAGATAATGCTGATCCTCCCTGGTCCACTAATCATTTGATTCTACCACACCATGTTAGTGTTTCTGCTGAATAAACCCTGCTCTTCATGAGAAGAGCAAGGTGAAATGGCACATCCATTGCAGATTTCCAGACTCTTTTATGAATTTTTCAGGCACATCTTGCCACATCTGATTATCCTGCATTTCTGTAATTCACAATTACATCCCTCATGTATTTTGGTCAGCACACAGGCTGGAGTTAACATAATACTGGTAGTAGTCAAGGCGAATGATAGATGGAGAATGTGTACAGGGAGAGGTCCCTTTGTACAGGGTCTCAATACACTCTGTACAGAGACTACAAATGTATTTTTACACAGGGCAGTCAACACAACAACAGACAGCTGGCTTCTTTTGTGGCTGACTTCATTTGAATTCAAAAGGGTAATCCAGATGAGGACTTTATGGCCTACTACAAATCCTTTTGACACAAAAGTTCCCCCATATTCTTATGTTTTACAGACGCAAGCCAAGATCAGAAAGGCTAACATGATTTATCAACCTTTGCTTGGTGTGGAAAAATTTTATGTTGCCAGGAACTTTGTGTGCCTGTCTGCACTGTACCCTCTGGACTGAGGTCTTTAGTCAGTAGATAGAAGAGATAGATAGAGAGTAGATAGTAGATAGAGAGTAAGTAGATAGTAGATAACTGATTAAAAAAACTCCAAAACATTAGGAACAACAGAGCGAAAATGTGTTATTTTACCCAGCTTACACTTTGTTCCATTACACCAGAAGTGAGGAATGGCATGAAATGAAAGCAGTTCATTCAGGGTCAGTCCTGATTTCTTTGTATGGCCCAAGCTGACTCACTGAAACTGGATGGAAATTTTCAGGAGACTGCACCATTTAGCTCCAATCTTTTAAAAAGTTCTGCTGTGGATGTGTCAGCTAAGGTGATGGAAACACTTCAGGGTAAGCCACACACCAGGCAGTGAGGGCAAGATATGTTATCCAACTAGAAGGATTCATCTTCTTCATCACCATGACTCATCTACTTTTACTAGGCATATGAATGAAACATTGCATGGAGGCCTCCTACTTGCCACAGGCTAAATATTGTGGTGCTTTTTCAGGTACAATTATTAGCAAATTCAATGCATACTTTAGGGGATGAAGGATTACAAAATTCAGCTACATGACTTTTCCATTTAGCTCAAAAAGCCGGAGTCATTAGCACAGGAAAATGCATTGCTCCCTGAGTCTCCAATTATACATCTTTTAGAGCTGAGTTTCAGTGTCATGTGTACAGCATGAACAGCAGAAAATACAAAGAGCCAGACACCAAAGAAATTTTGAAACAATTATCTGCTACAAATATCTCAGAACAAGCCAAAGGGAAAGAGAAACATTTTTATTATCAGAAAATCTTTTCCCATTTATGAATGCATTCTCATATCAGGAAATGATTTTCTGAAAGCAAATTTCCTCACCAGTCTATCAAGTTCTCCCTGTTCTCCTTTTCTAAAAGAGAAATGGTTCAGCACAGAGTGAAGAATACATTTTTTCTTGTTGCACTGTTTTGACAGAGAATGTCTTGGGAAGAAGTTGGGGCAATTTAGACTTCTTTATTGGAGTTTTATTTTGCAAAATTTAAGACGAAATAGCGTGACTATTTATCAAAAGAGGTAAATAAAGTAAAACATCAGTAAAATATCTCAGTGGTGTACAGAATTTAAAAATATTGGTCTTTTATCTGAATGCTCATGTGGCATTGTTCAAATGCAGTTCTACTGTTACAGTCAAACAAATTCATTGCCCCACAGTGAGAACTATCATATTTCTCCTTGGTTTTTCTTTTCCCATAGAAGCCAAGGTATACTAAGAATCACCATCTGAAAGTGATACTCCATATATCCAAAGATCAGTCAAGAACATTATTGCCTTGTTTCTGATGTCTTTTACCACATCCAGTAAATTACCTCTTAAAGGACCTGATTTCTTTGTATATTTAAGAATAAATATCAGTAGAAATTGTTCATTACTCTAACGTAATACCTGTTTTGGAAACTATGACAGTTTAAAAAGGACTGGAAAAATTGAGACAACAAAAATGTAAAATTATAATGAAATATGTGAGTTTTAGAGTGAATACTGGCCATGAAAATAATCTGAAGGCAAACAGAATGAAAGTTATTTTGAATTGTTTCTCTTACCCACTTCCTTTGAACACAGATATGTAATTCTTCTCCCCTTCCCAAGGTTTGAAGTCAATACAGGTTTTCAGTCGATACTGTTCAAATGCCTTGAGGATGAGTCCCTTAGCATTCATTTCTGCAAGGCAAATAATGTTCTTGTCAATACTGAGCCAATAGATTTCTACTGTTATCCCTATGGAGCAGATCCCAAGGGCAGGTCTTGCTCCAGCAATCTTTGATCAAAATAAACAGGCTTTTTGTTATATTAAGGTCCAAGTAGGAACCTAAAAAACAAAATTAGGGTCTTACAACACTATATCTTGCTCTTGTTTTGCTCCCATGTAATTTTTCTTTGGTACTTATGTATAAAATATGACATGGTGAGTATACAAAAGGATAGTGGGGGGGGTGTCTTAATTTTGTAGATTCTTTCATTTTATTTTTTGAGATTTAAATAAACAAGTATTACATAGAAAATGAAGAGTTCATATTTTACCTAGTGCAGAATGCAAGCTACAGATCCCTTACTGCATTTCTCCAGGATTTGAATTGTTCAGATTATATCTGTGTTATCTCCTCTAAGTGACTTGCATAGTTTCAACCCAAAGAATTAAAGGATGGAGTCAAACTATGATGTGTCCCTGGCTCATATTAGGGGACTCGGCAATGTGCCATTGCAAACTGTCTGTCAGAATGCCATTTTGCCTTTACTGCTATAGATGATGTAAACGGCCAGGTAAGCTTCCTGTCCTTAAAAATCTCTTCAGTGCCCCCTTTTCACTTCTGCTTTGTAGAGTTTCATGTCTCAGACACATGATTTCAAAACCAAAACAATCTGCTGGGCTATAGCAGAATAATAATTCAAGAAAGGAGGTGAGAACCAGCACTGATACCAAGTTATTTGTGCACTACTGTGCAATACTGTCTGTGCACACTCAGCCCCATTTGTACTGTGGGAAATGGTCTGCTCGAGATTAAAAGAGGACAGGATGCCACAGTAGCTTTATCAACTTATGCTTTACATTTCAATCAACACAACATACAGACATTGTAAAGGGCAAATACTGTACCAAGGCTGTCCTCAAGGACATAAGGGATAACATGGGGCCACCGATAGTTGTCACCAATGATGGAGTTTCGTTCCTGCATCCAAGAAAGAAAATAAGTATGCAGACCTCAGTAAAAAGTGGTTTAGCATCATGGACTACAATAGCTAACCTACAATTCCAAGTAAGACATAAAGGAAAACAATGAGCTCAAAAACCTTGAAAAATTACTCAGAGGTCTAAGGTTTGGATTTGAAATCCCTTCACTCCCTTCTACCGGTGTCTCCAACTTTTGAAGCATTTTCTCCATAGAAATTACCTGAGCTTTTGATGCATGTGCATGGGAGCTTCAGCTCCTATGGGAAGTCTTAAGATGTAAAGTCTTGAAAACTGTACAGAGATTAATAATTTTATAATTTTTCATAATGTAAGGGTTTGTTTCTGTGCCTTTAGTAACTGCTGTCCTTGCTTCCAGTGACATATTCAGCATATCTCCCAAAAGGGAGAGCAAAACATTATTTTCAGAGTACTTTCAGAGTGCAAGACACATTGGGGGTTTCCTATTAGATATTTTTAAGATGTAAATGTAAATTTTTTTTAGTTGATCAGATAAGGATGCTGGCCAGATGCCTTGAAACGTGGTATTACAGATCGAAATTTTTCATTGGTTTTAGTCAATCTATTTATAGGATGAAGGTTTTGCAGTGCTGCTCAGTAAATTTAATTGGCTCAGAATAAATATTCTACAGATAAATGACAAAATTTTTTTATACAATCCTGTCTGGATGAGGATCGGTGCTACCTAATCTCTTAGAAGTGCAAATGTAAAAAAGGAAACAAGAAGCTAATAATATTGATCTAATCATTGACGAGATCTCATGCTGGGTAATGTTTCTGGAAATGCTGCTGACTCCTTCATCGTCTATGACATTTTGTAGAATTCCATCCCCAGTCATCTTTAGTTTATTGTTACATAAACAGCATTTATTATTTGTAGGAGCAGGATGTATCTATTATTTCCGTGCCAGTGATACTTTACATTTAAGTCAATGACATATTTTTGGCTTTGTACTTTATATTTGAACTCACCTCATGAAGTTTGATGTCTCCCTCAAAAAGGTCTAGTCCTAAAGCTAAAGGGAAGAGGAGATTAACATTCAGTTATTCTATTGATCTGTGACTACTTTAATGAAAATTATCACGAAAAAATTTAAAGATAGACTGAATCTTGAAAAACCTTCATTTATGTCAAAGATGTCCTGATCAATTCCTCCATCTACGTCTATTTCTGAAAAACAAAACGACAAGTGAGGTAGGACATTAGCCCTTGCTGTTATCTTTATGAAGTGTGAAAATTAATGCAATAACAATAACAGTAATTATAAATCTGTGTCTGTCCTAGCAATGTTTATGAGCAGCTGGTTTTGTTGACTGCCTCCCGTGCATACAAATAGATCTCTAAACAGAACTCACCAGTTGTCTCTGGAGCAGGCTGGGGAGGGGGAAGAAAAAAAGATATTATTAGAAAGGCACATAATGAAATGCAGCTCACGTTACTTTCTCAACAGTATTAGAAATGTGATTCAAGCTCAACTGACAGCACTTAGCACACGGCTTTGTATTGGATTGACTGCACCCACTGCCTCCTCATTTGACTGGAAATCTTTATTTGCTCATGTGGCAGCTTTGTGCCCTCCCCACCTCAGGCTGTCCAACAAGTATTTCACCAGTACTGCTTCTGTGGAGGATTCACAGCTGCTTCTCTCACACAACTCAGGTAGTGCTGGATTGTCCTTCACAAATGGGAAGAAAAGAGCCTATTATTTCTATAAAATCAAGCATTGCTACTAGTCAGCAGCTGTGTAGAACCTACAGAAGTTATGCTGAACCTCCCATCGCAAATCTGAAGACTGGAGGAGAGAATGAGTGGTCTGGCATCACACAGCAAGGCTTTGAGGGACTGGGTACACAGCCCAGGTCACCTCAGCCCCAGTGCAGTGCCCTATTTGGGCTCCATTTACCTAAGCAATAACAACTCAAACACTCCCTTTGCAACATGGAGAATCCACAGACCATAATGAGATACAGTGACATATGATGAGATATACATAGAACAATTTCCTTGCCGTAACGTGCCTATAGAATGCAATCTTAATTCTTTTATTTGACTGGACACTTCATTTTGGACTGGTTTGGACATACTTGACGTAACACTACATGACTATTTCTCACACAGTGAGTGAAATCATGAACAGCCTCTCTAAGCAATCACTCCTGGGTGTGTTGTATTTGTATGTTTGAATACAAGTCCACAAAATGAAGATAAAAACATCTTTCTATTCTAAGCTCTGACAATATAGGTTGCAGACATAGCAAATGGAAAAGTGTAATAGCAATTCTGGAAAAAAGTGTGGGATTTTTACTTTTACTACCGTTTGCCCCCTGTTTGTCTTTCTCCATACAGATAGTCTATTTTCTGTACATGCAGCTTTGCATGTAGGATTTCTTTTTCCAGTGTGATAAGCATCTACAACTTCCACTAGAAGCAATGAACAGCATAAGATCAGAATGCTGAAAAACTGCAAAAACAAAGTCCATGCAGTCCCTAGTAATATTAATTGTGGTAATTTCTAACACATGTACAATGTGTAAGACAACATTATGGCCAGAATATTCAAGAGAGATTCAAATGCACATATTCTTTTAGACCCAAGTTTCAGCACATAATGATGGGAACAATTTTGAGGGAAAAAAATGTGAGCCCTAGAACTGACTTCATATAAAAATTTTAACAAGACACAGAAAAAAAATCATACCTCCCATAAAATTTCAAGGTTCAGAAAGAAAGCTTTGAAATTGTCGAGATGCCCTATTTTAGCTACACAATGAGAGGTTAATTTTTAATCTGAAATTACAGTCTTTTAAAAACTTCAGCAAATGGCAGAAAAAAAATTGTAAATACAAAGGTCAGAAATCTCATTTTATGATTTTGATTCACCTGAACTAAAATTAACTCAATGCATTTCTCCACAGTTTTTGTCAAATTTTGATCATTTAATCTGATTGCCTAAGAGAGGAAAACCATTTTTGCCAAAACAAGTGAAGGCTATAATTTATATGTTTAAGGGAGATAATTCCTAATTTGCTTCAGCTGGCACATGCAAACAATATCTAACTGTTATATAAACAGGCAAAGGTTTCAATCAACATCTTCTGCTTCCTTTTTTTTTTTAATGAAAACTGCCACCCACATATGTCCTTGCCCAGTCTAACGGCAGAATTTTGACCTTGAAGGGTCAGTTACAGAAAACACTGAGTAGAATCTGTTTCCTGACTGAATTTCTCCTGAAATAGCCCTGTTTCAGCACTTTGCATTTTTGGATGTTTTTAAAATTTGTCCGATTTTATGATGAGTGACTTAAAACACAGTATCATTGGGGAAAAGTGATTAACTCCATTGAAAAATTAGTTACAGAGTTGGGCAGATGCAAATGTGAAGGATTGATATTGATCTCACATTTCAAAATTAACTGGTATCATTCAGGTTTACATTGATACATGAGAAACAAAGATGGGGACTTTAGAAAATAACCCCACAACCGTATACACATACATTTTAATAACTGCAGATATCTTGTTCAGACAAATCACCGATACATTTGAAATGTCATAGACTCCTCCTACATGTTGAAGTTTTATTGCACAGATATTGTATCATTACACTTCATTATCACTACATAAGACAATTTGTCATCACTGTGCATAAAGCAGTATCTATATCTTCAAGTTTTGAAATGAAGGTGCAGCTTGTAAAACAAGCTGCAAGTACATGGGCAAAGTGTGCAACACACGTTTTGAAGACTTCATTTGCTTTTAAACTCCCACTCACACAGATTTCTGTGAAGAAAAAAAATTGCAAATAAAGCTTGCAATATTAAAAAATTAAAATCACATTATTGCATTTTATGTTAAAGATTATTGATGGAGCAGAAGAATCACACCCATATATGTTGAACTCTCTCATAACCATTAATGGTGAGCAAAATGTTACTGCAGTTTCAATAACTGTAAACTGCAATGCACCCATACCTACTAATCAGAAGATATAACTGTGCTAAATGTACAATCTGGGTAACTCCTGGAAAAGTTCCTCTAGTAGCAGCAAAAGCTCAAAAACTGAAATCAGGAGCTAAGTACAGTGGTGCTTTTGGTGTACAAATCAAAATATGAGTCCATGACTGAACAACACCAAATTCAGCAACTCAGTGAAATCCAGGTTGGTCCTCAGTGTCTGAAAACTGCCACCGAATGCACTGAAAACTGCTACTGAAGCAATCCCTTCCATCACTTCTTTCCACTGTGTTCCCAACAAAACCAGGTCTTTAGTCTCTCTACAGCAAAATCTGTGAATCTCAACAGCAAAACACTGTTTCAAAAGGAGCATCTCCGCATACAAGTATTACTTGTTCACATGGCAGTGACTTTGGTCTCAATACCAGCCTGACAAACTATATGATGCATTTCTAGTCTGTGAAAGTTGTCTTAATACACAACAAATTCAAAGTTCATAGTCTCATGCAGAGGAACGTTGTGATAGATGAAGTGTACCAAAGAGGAATCTAATTTAGTCTAATCAATGCTATTTTGAAATCTACACACACACAAATTTCTGATAATTTTTAATATCAGTCCCTAATTTTGGACATGGGCAACATGTGAATTAAGATATAGTAATGGTTGTTTAAGTCATGGCTTGTGAGCACCTTTAACTGACAAAAAATTCCAGTGCATCTTGGACACTTGGGAAACATCTCACCTACAGTAATCACGTAAAAATCAAGTAAAGGGACTCACTCAGTAATCAGTGAAGAAACAAATGGATAATTCTTATGTGCCTAGAATATCTATGGCACCACCATGATGCCCTGGCATCTCCATAAGATGATCCACCTCACCTAGCTTGGACTTCTATTCAGATGGAATATATTCATCAAGTTTGGATGAGACACCTAACTTACCAGTGTTTTCTCCAGACTATACTATTTTAGTATTGGCATGTAAAATTTTGGAATTAGCTCTTCCTGGCCACAGAACACATGGAAACGAAATAACTAGCCCTGGAGGTCAGAAGCCCCTCTCCCACACAAGACCTAGTTATTAGGAATCAGTTTAATGTGAGATAACTTCTAGATGTTAGTAACACCCTGCATCACCTACTATAGGCTTTAACAAAGCCTGCAGTGGAATCTAAACAAGGCTGAGATTTGAGTTTCCAAAAGGCTGGGGCAGAGTCACATGTAGTGGAAATAGTAGGGAAGGATGGCATTGGGGTGGTGGGGGATACAGGAGGACTATGAGAAAGCTAGGCATGTGAGGCTGAGCGCTTAACTTAGGGAGATGTATGAGCATGTGTTAGCGGAGAGGAAGAAGATAAGGCTGCCATAGATAGTTAAGCTGCATAACTTAGATAATGTTATTGCACTTAGGTAGTGTCATAAAAAGTAATACCTTACTCTATTACCCTGAAGCTATGAACAGCTGAAACAAACTTTCAAGAACCTTTCGTTTTTTGTTCTCTGAACTAATTCTACTGTGCATCACCAAGAGTTCCTGACCTCTACAACAAGGCCTTCCAACATGAGCAAAATGCTACATTTCACTACAAAAGGCAGGTAATATCAAAATTTCAACTGTTACTTTTTGACCTGAAATATTTAAACTGGATTGGAGGAACAGGGAGCAGTCATTTCCAAGTATATCCAGTGGCTAAAAAGGCATAAATTTCAACATCAATTATATTGTGTAACAGGGAAAAAATCCCCAAAACATTCAGATATGGAGGATTGAAATACATTTCAGTACTTGATTCTAATCCCAGACTTGGTCTACTGGTAACTTTGAATACTAATGGATATTTTGCTTAAATGGGGAACATAAGATAATCTCTTTCTATGGATAGCCAGATCTATGAAAAGTAGCAACACTAAGACCCCAAGGAAACAGAAATCATCTGCCTCTCCCATGCAGACAAAAACAGAATTCTTATTTTGCAGAATCAATATAATTAAGTCTTTTCCTCTCAAGCTCATCTTAAGCTCCATTACTTACTCAGTCATTAAAGAATATATATTCTTTGTTTTCTTACCAGACTCCAGACCACCTGAAGAAGAAGACAAGTTAGAAGCCCGGGCACAGAAAACAAGCCCATATTGTTCTCCAGTCAGCAGTCACATGGACAGAGTTTTACACCAACTTGGTATTTAAGACAGTAAATGTCATAAATCAAAACCTTTGTCCTCTCAATAACGATTAACTCACCTACGTTATCCACCTTTTTCTTGTCAACTAAGTACATCACTGTCAAGTAAGTTCAACATTACTGTATTACAATAACTAACAGAAACACTTTAACTATTTTTAAGAATTGCTGTGAGAAAAAGCATTGGAGAGAAATTGAAATACAGGATGAAACGGAAACAAGAAAACAGAAATACAGGGGAAATAGACACACTGAAACATAGGAAATTCCATCTAAATTTAAGAAAAAAATTGTTTTTAATTGTGTTTTTAAGCACTGGGACAAGCTGCCCAGAGGAGTTGTGGAGTTTCTCTCCTTGATGACAATCAAAACACATTCAGACACAATTCTGAGTGACCTGCTGCAGGTAACCCTGCAGCATGACTGCAGGGGAATGGAACTAGGAGATCTCCAGAGGTGCCTTCCCACCTCAACCATTCTGTGATTCAGAGAATAAAGCTGGCACTAAAACCTTTTGAAACAGAAAACCAGTAAGACTCTTGGCAAGACATTAATATATTAACAATTGTGCATTTTTTGACAGAAAGCGAAAATGAAAAATGTGTGTACATTAAAAAAAATCTGTCAGCAACATGATTTCAGTGTCCTGCTTTTGGAAAATGCAAAGCTATTTCTATTGTTGATATATGTGAGACACTGCATTTATCACTAACCTAAATAACAACATCCTTCTGGATTACTTAAAGATTCCATACAAATTAATTTTTTAAATGTCAGTACCATTGTACTATCACCACCGTCTGTGACTCTTGGGTATTTCTTTCAACTTTAACCATCACTTCTACTTCCTAGCTGTCAGCGAGTGCTGGAATTGCCACAGCTTCTTCTCATGTTTAAACTGCAGGTACTTGTGGTAATTGTATGATCAGACTTTGCTAACCTTTTACTTTCCTGAACCAATTACTTGTATAGACTAACACAAAAATTAAGAATGACATATAGATTTTGTATTGCACATTCAGACTCACAAAATTATTATATCAAAATTAATAACATGCTGCATTCTATTTTAAGTATCAGAGCTGATAAGAAAGGAAGATCCTAAGTAGTGAGGACACCTAAGCTATTTATAGCTGCTCAGATCCATACTTGTTTCATTGCTGATTCTTTGAGAAGTAGCAGTTGTAGATATTACTGTTCTTATAATGGTAGATTCTTTTTCTATGGAAGCAACTAAATATTATAATCCCCTACTCACCAATATTGACAGTGTCAACTGTTCTCAAATCAGTGATGTTTGGTAGGTCAAAAAGCTCTTTTGTCAAGATTTCTTCTGCAAGTTCAGTAGCCCTTGAATTCTGCATGTTGATATCTCCAGCACCTGGGAGATGATTGTTACGGGTTCTGGAGGAGGCCCGTGCACAAAAAAACCTGAAACGCAACTGTGATTGCAAAACACCTTTATTTTTATTAGATGTAGTAGAAAATAATACATACCAACCCCTGGATTTTTTGAAAAGCTGCTGAGCAGAAGAAGGAGATGGAGCATGGTGCTCAGGTGGGAGGGGCAGGCAGGTACTGCAACTTCAGTGCATCCCCTGGATTGAAATGGTGTGCATCTCATCCTTTTCAGCCCCTCCACCCCAGAACCACACCTCATATCTCCTCCTCTTGGAGTGGAATTTTTCTAGTTATGACATCATCTCACACTTGGCTAGAGTGTAAGATGAGGCCACAATGGCTTTTATACCACCTCCACATTAACAAAAGCTCCATTGTATATTGCTCTTCTTCCACAGGTTAAGTTCCCAATATATTGTTTCTCTTAAGGGTCAAATTCCCACCTTTTAAACAATAAGGTTTTCTTCATTGTCTTTCCTTCATTATCTTGTTGACATGCACAAGAGTGGACCAAATATGGCAGGGCCTTAGACATGACTTTGGTCCCTGACACCTACCACCACATGGTCCATGGTTGGAACGCATCGATATTCCACCATACAAACAATAGTACAATGCAACATGCTCTCTATTAAAGATTGGATTAATAGTATTAAACAAGGAATACAACAAATAATACATAGAAACCCAACACTTAAGGCACAAAGTAATACTAATCCCTTTTTTAATTAATTCCAATCCATGTCCATCCAGCAAACAGATTCCAACTGGTGTCTGCTACAAGGTGTTGAGGAAGTGTTGGTAATTTCTGTAGTTGTGCATGGACAGAGTTAGAACGGTCACCTAAGTTTATATAACATAACTTATCAAAATCTTCACATCCATGTTCATGTGTTAAAAGCAAAAAATCAATTGCTGCTCCATTTTATAGTGTAGTGTGTTTAATGTCGTCTACATCAATTAACAAATCAGATATAGCTGTGCTGGTAGTATTGCTAGACTTTGCTAACCAACACCTAAGTCTATTCAGGCTCATGAGGACTTGTGCATTTGCAACCCCGGGAGCCAACAAAGAGGCAGTGATTGATTATCTTGGCAGTGTTCTAGAATTTAGCTGTATCTCTGTAGTCAGGAGTAAAAGTATGTATGCTCTGAGTATGACAGTGGTGAGTTCAGTTTTGTTGGATTCATATTGCCGTAGTTATATTTGGAGATAAGAAGGTTAGTTTTCTCAAGATACATGGACTACCTTTAATTGCCATTTATACTCTGGCCTAGGGTCTGCCCCCACAGATTAAGAAGATACTTTGAGGGAGTTGCATATGTGTACTAAAACTCAGGGTTAGCTGTGCTGTAGTTGAATTATACCAGTGTGAGGTATTTTAATACCATAGTATTGGCCTTGACCCACCAAGTTCTAGGGCTATTTCTCGTGCTAATAAATTTAAAGGTGTACAACTATCGGCATTCAAGGTGCCTAAACTCCACAACTCCTGTGGGGGTAAAGTAGGGGATTTCCCAAGGTGAGACCATTGTTGGCACACTCTGGTAGCCGGACAGGCCACAGATGCAGGGGTGCTGTTACACAAATGTTGCAGCTCACGGGCAGTGAGAGGGACGCTGATCAGACACGTCGTGAATGGGTTCTGAGGCGTAGCAGTGCTAAGGCATCATACCTTATGGTCACCTTAGCCATGATCACCCAGATGTTTTGTTCCAGGTGGTATGAGTCTGAGGTACCTTGTTAAAATATAAACAGAAGAACAGTTACCTCCCCCCCGCCCTTCTCCCACTCCCACCTGCTACTCCCACTGATGTAAGTGTTTAGTAGGTACTCGGTGCCAGTGCTGTTCCCCTGGAATGGTGATAGTAACATGCTTTGCTTCTGCTGCTATCACCTCAGCAGATAGGTTCCATGAGGGGTTGATACTATACCTTGGCACCTGAAAAGTAAAACTGCACAGGACCTTGAATGGATAGGGAGGGCATAATCCAAAAGAAAATTGACCCAGTAGTTCCACTAGGGAGAATACGAGTAGAAGGGATGATGTTCCTAATGCCTAAAGTGAGTGGACTTTAATTTTCCTATTGTTTAAAATAGCACAACTATAGAATAACTCCTCTGAAACAGAGGTAAAATCAGTTTAAAAAACAAACTAATACACATCTGAAAACTTCTCTGCTTTTCTCATCCTTCCTCCACACAAAGAGGCTTTTAATTAAGAGGATTTTAGTTTTATCCCAAGGCATCCAGCCCATAGCACCATAACCATCCTGCAATGATAAGCAAAGTACAGTCAGTAGGAACAATAGGGAGTGTTGTTTCAACATTGGCATACACTGTGAAGGAGAGGAAAGATAACTTCCAGAACAATGGTTTTATTCAACAACGGTGAGAAACATGAACTGAGTTTTGTTTTAAATCAATAGTGAAGGCAGTTGAGTATAATATTACAAATCACAAAAATAGAAAAAGCATGAAAATGACTTAAAGTGATGATTATAAATAAAGTAGTATTATTAAAAAGTCTTATCAAGCTCAGAAAACATTTTTAAAGTTTTCAGTGCTGCTCTAGGCCTTATTTTCCTTCTGGATATAGGCTTATTATCAAGGCTAGGAAAAAAGTAAAGGTCATAATTTTCAGACCTGATGAAACTTGGTGATTTACATTAGAAGCAGTAACAACTCCAGAAAACTGCTGTAGGACCTGGGTATTCTGCTCTGTATCCTGCAATATCCCAATATGACATCGTGTCTTTCAGCAGATGGACTACCTTACACCAGGACCTCGGTGGACATGTTCACATTGTGCATAACTCCTTGACAATCTCCCAGGTAGAGATCACCTGGCTACCTTGCTCTCCAGCTTTCCTTTGAAGAAAATTAGCTAGCTCTGTTCACATCAAAGCACGAGGGCAGGTCTCTGGATAGGTTACTACCAGCTCTTCCCAAAACATAGCACAGACCAGCCTGCAATCTGTAGTTTCTGCTTGGTGTAGCTCTCCAACATATTGCAAATAAACTCACATTCTTTTTTGTCATACTTCAGAATTTGTAGAATATATATCCATATAATGAAATCTCCACTCCAGAAGACTGAAACACAAGTTACATGTTACACTTTGATGGGAAAAACACGAAAAATAGCAACTTGTAAGGCCACTCTTGTGCTGTGTGTATACAGAATTTAACACTACAAATCCACTTGCTACTAAAGCAAGGGTGAAAGCAAACCATAAAAAATACTTGCTTGTAACAAATCATTAATAGTTTCTTGGATTTCTGCGTTTCTTCCTGGAATCTTAATTCTGGCATGTAGCTACCGCGTGGTGTCAAAAGCTGAATACAGGTAGGTTTTCTCGATTCCCAGCACTTCTCCAGGGGTTCCACTCCTCAAGGTTACCTAGCTGCTGTATTTTTTCAATTATCTCATCGAGAGCATTTCCCGTTTCATTAATCAAAAGGATCATTATCACACTTTTATATGCTGAGGGAGCAGTCTTGATCAGTTTATTTCTCACGGTAACAAACAGGGATTTCGCATCAGAGTTCAGTGTCCCCAGTAAAAATCACGGATTTCATCCCTTCCTCCTTCGTTCACAGTATACAATCTCACCAGGTATACCACCACAAAGAATATGGCTTAAAAGTTCAACAACCCTCAACAGTACTTTAACTTATACTTTAAACTTAAAAATTTAACAAAGGAACAACACCTAACTTATACCTAACTTATAACTTAAGCTTAAATTATACCTTAACTGTAACCATTTAATAGAGGAATAACACTTAACAGCATTTAACCTAACTTATAATTTGCAACTTAACCTTACTTACAGGCCTAACTTACTGAGATCTCATATTGCAGTGTGGCAGCAGCAGCTACAAACACTTGCCTTTGCAAATTTCATTGGCCTTCAGCTGTTCTATGCCCTTGTCTTGTTCTACTGTTTTTCCAGCTCTGTATTCTTTACAACTGCAACTTTGCATGCAAATAGCATTCAGCCATGTGTTCAGCGTGAATAACCCACTCTGTAGAGTGTGTTTGAGGAGTTTGCACAAACTCTCCCCAATATTTCAATACTACCATGGGATCTTTAGCCTCCCATGGTTCGGGCCCAATACTTGTACAAGTTTCTAGCTTGTCCCACATCGTGCTCCATGGTTCCAGTGTCCACCCTTGTTGCTCCACTGGTAGAGCCACAGCCCGAGGCTCCTTTTTACGAAACATCTTTACTGATGCACTTGCACAAGGACACAATAACGACAACAGAAATAGTGAGGGCAATAACTCTGTTCGAGTAGTATTGTCCAGCGACACCACAGACGCGAAGGATTAAGAGTTCTTCCTAATGGAATCTGAAAAGTACTTGAGCTATCTTTACAATATCCACACTGCGCAGCAACAAATGTATGACACTGATTACACTTTGGACACAGAAAAACGTTACTGCTTTCCCACACACAACTGGGTACCCGGACTAAATCTTGACCTCCTATATGCCACATACACACATGGAACAGCGTCTCTCAGTACCGTTACATGTTTCACCCTCTTGATGCAGCCACACTCTCCACTGCCCAAGCACTGTCCTTTTTTGGTGTCAGTTTTTGTACTCTGGGCATCCCATCCTCATCACCATTAATGTTACAGGTTCTGGAAGATGCCTGTGCACAAAAAAATGCAACTGTGATTGCAAAGTAGGCTTATTTTTATTAGATGTAGTAGAAAATAATACATACCGGCCCCTGGATTTTTTGAAAAGCCGCTGAGCAGAAGAAGGAGATGGAGCATGGTGCTCAGGCGGGAGGGGCAAGCAGGCACTGCACCTTCAGGGTGTCCCCTGGATCGAAGTGTGCATCTCGTCCTTTTCAGCCCCTCCACCCCAGAACCACACCTCATATCTCCTCCTCTTAGAATGAAATTTTTCCAGTTACGATGACATCTCATGCTTGGCCAGAGCATGAGATGAGGCCACAACTGCTCATGATACCACCTCCATGTTAACAACATCTCCATTGTATATTGCTGTTCTTTCACAGACGAAGTTCCCAATACATTGTTTCTCTTATGGGTCAAATTCCCACCAGCTAAACAATGGTTTAAACAAGGTTTTCTTCATTGTCTTTTCTTCATTATCATGTCAATGTGCACAACAGTGGACCGAATGTCGCAGGGCTTTAGACACGACTTTGGTCCCTAACACAATGATGGTAGTGCTTTGGCAGGCTCCCTGGGTTAGGCTGGCCATGTCCACAGTAACCATTACTTTGAACCAACTGAAACAGATCCATACATTGAAACATCTTGTGGTAAGAACCTGGCATCTATGTGGTGCAAATCTCAAAGGGCTCTGCTTTAGTCTGGCTCTGATTTGATCCCAAGGAGTGGACATCAGTGATTACAACTGGACTGCATTTGGCAGGGGTCGGCTGAACATATTCTGGCTTAGTTTCCAAACAAAAGAATTCAATTTGGACACTCCAAAACTGCTCAGTGATGTGAGTGAACGCATGCTAAATAGGAATGGTGATGAAAATGTTTGCTTAAAAAATACACTCCTGATCAAAACTAAAAGACTGTATCCATTATTTCTTAATTATAGTACCTTACAAGGGCTTTCCATAGATGGCAAAATCAACAGGAATAGCACAGTTTTGGTCTTACTACTTGGTGTTGGAAGAAAAACTAAAACTCTGGTTTTCTGCTTCTTTTCTGCTCCCGTTTAGATGGAAATAATCACTACAATTGCTCTCTGTTCCCCATGCCCACTTCTAAAATGTATCAGCCACTACTGGGAGCTCACACCAAATTCTTGTCAATAGTATATAGAGGGATGAAGGGTTGTATGAACCTCTGTGTCATGACCACTGCTGTTTTCAGGAATGGCTAAAAAGTGAGTTAACCAAAGAAAACATTAGAAGGTGTGGGAATTTGCAGATAGTGACACCAAACAGAGAAGGCATGAAAGTTATATGCTCACACTGCTTTTTCATTAAATAAACTCAGAGTTTTGACACCTCAACCAGTCATCTGGTAAAATAAAACAAGAGGCAATGGAAAAATAAATAATATGTTAATAACAGAACATCAGGACTTCTAAGATAGAAGCTCTTGGCAGAAAATTCAGTGTCACCCAGCATGTAGCTAAAATGGGCTTTTTAATACATGTTGAGAAGAAAGTAATTCATATAGGGGCAGTCTTCACAAAGGTTTTTTTTCTGTATAACCATCTTTTCAACAGACCTTGTCTATTTTTGTGACCATGTTCTCTACAATGACAAACATCTTGTTTTATCACTGGCTTACTGCCTGTGTTCAGGCAATATACCTACCCTTTATACTTCTTAAGGGTTTTCCTACAGAACTCCTTGCATTTTTCTCACCAGATGAATATAGCCATATCATACTTCCAAGACTGAGGCCCACAGCAAGAAATAACTGAGTATTAGTGGAGATGAATTAATAAAGAGTAGTGCAACTTACTTGAATAGACAGGGCGCATTTTCAGGTGAACAAAAAGAATGGCAGTCTTAGATTATGTTCTTATTCCAGTCACCAGGGCATATATGTGGAGGACTTCACCTGGTCCAGGTAGCTTAGCTTGCAAGCTGCAGATTGAGATGCCTGAGACTTTTGTGAATGGTCAGGCTGAGAAGTTTCCTTAACATATCACAGCCAAAATAATGCATGTCCTTTCTTAACACAGTCAAGGGCCTGTGGAATTCAAGGATGTTATTTCCATTAACATTTTGATCTGTAAGTAGACTCCATCAGTATCCTGATTGCAAGCTCTGAGTTTGAAGAAAAATAAAAACATTAAATGCAAAGGAGAAGGAGCAGGTCTTTAACTGGTCAATTACTTTTCCCTTTCTTGCAATTGTTTGCCTTGAACATGTTTCACAGCTTTTATGAGTGCTAAGATATCTAATGAGCCCTGAGTAACTATAAGAGACACCTGCAAAATTTGTGCTTTTGCCAGTCAATTACATTTCTTTCCCCACAGACTCTCATTCTCTCATGCTGCTAGTAGAAACAAGGAAAATGAAAGACATCTGAACTTGTTGTGGAGCTTGCTGCTGTAGATCTATTGCAAGTGACTGCCTGACTCCCGCTGAGCTTACTTTGTGAGCACCAGACAGATGGAGAGCATCCTGGAGCAGACTGCAAGTTCCCCAGGACAGGTACTGTGTCATCATGCCTTCCTAGTGGCACTGTTGCCTGTGGACTCTACAATAGCACAGTAATAAAGATACTGCAGTGCTTTCCCCCTGCCTTGCTGCAGAAGAAGGAACATTCATCAGGCATCATCCAATGCAGATGGAAAGCATCACCTGTTTTACTCTTCTTTGTAAAGCTACAAAGCTTTGTAATAATCTGGAAAGATACAGTAATGGGGGCAGAGAGATTGGGAAAAATGAGAGAAGTGGAGGAGGGCAAGAATGCTCTTTTCAAAGCCAAAGGAACTTAATTTCAAAATGCAATATCTGCTAACTACTGAGAACCATAAACAGAAGATTAGTTCCATCCATACAATGATTTTCTAGAATTTTTGGTAGGTAGTTTCATATTTGAATAGTTTTGTTCATCTTCTGTAAGGCAGCAGAGAAGATTTGATGATTTTGCCATCTGTATACTCCTCAACAAACAGTGGTGGTTCATGATTGCTCGTTGACATTTGGGTGGAACCTGTCTGATGACAAGTTTCAGTGTCAGCTTCAAGTGATATGAATTCATTACATAATAGGGAAAGTGCTGGTTTGCAGAACATTATGTATCCCACTTACAGTGGAGTTATAGTTCAAATGTGAAAAGAGCAGGAGGATACTCAGATTGTCTATTACTCTCAGATAGTGGATTGCCCCTTGCCCTGTCTCAAGCTACCTGCATTATCTTGCACAAATTAGGTTCACTTTTTCAGTTAATCTCCCAAACAGAGATACTGTTGCAGTGTTATCTCCTTGGCTGATGAGGCAAAAGCAGCAATGAAGATAAGAATTGTCAGATAAACCTGCAAGGTAACAGACCCTTGATGAAATTCAGAATGTTACAAGTTGACTGCCTAAATATTTAAAGTAAGGAAACTCCAGTGTTTACAAACCTAGCAAGTGTCATGTGGAATGTAATGTAAAAAAGTGAAAATTACACCAGATATCAAATACAAGTGCTCTAACTGCACGTGTTTTTTTCATTAAGAGTTTATCAAGAAAATGAAGCAGACCTTCAGCTTCCTCACACTGCTTAGCTACAGGTAAGTTTAAAAGCAAGGTTAAAAAGCAAATGGCAGAAGCATGGGTATAACATTGCACACCCTCCTGCCCATTGCCACTTCAGATGTACTTTAATCATTATTTTTTGTATGTGTAAGAAAACAGTACTTTGTAAATTAAATAATTACTCACACGGGATTACACCTCCCTCCCTCTCCCAGGGATCTGAATCATGTCTGACATGTTTTTACACAAACACATTTCACACTAAATATGAATCAGATTACGGTGTGAAACGAACTGTCACTGATTAGCAGCTCCTAAAGTGTGTGTGGCTGGCCACTATCATGCCACTGCAGAAGCACACTCCAGGGAGATTTAGCTCTTCCTCAGATGAGGCAACATGAGCCTTAGCTGGTAGAATTCCTCCCTTCCCACCAGAGAGCTGTCCCACCCCCGAACTACTGTGAAGGCTAAGCAGGGATAACGCAGAACACCTGGACGGGGCACCTGGCGGACCGCACCACGGCGGCAGATGGAATTACCCAGGGCGACGACATGCGTGCCGTCTCACGAAGCAAGAAGCAAGGAATCAGCACTAACCCCTTGTCACTGTCACAGAATGCCTCAGTCCTCAGCTGCCCCCGTGTGCCTCCCGCCCGCACTACAGCGCCCGAGCTCCAGAGGCCTCTGGAGAACGCCCTCGGGTGAGGAAAGGACTCGCAACTAAATGGCGTTTGCAAGAACGTGTCACATTTTATGTTCACTCGTGAACAGGGGAGCGCTCCATTCTTCCCAGAGTGGAGTCCAGGGGGGAACACTGCTTACTTGCCACAGATGATAAAGCAACATAAGTAAATCTGTAATCTTAAGATTTTAAAGTAAGTTGCAAATATTCTTTCTGTAGAATGGAATGACCCCAGCCAGTCTCTTAACCCCCGCAAAAATCCATGAAAGATTTATTACATATTATGAAACATCTGGAGAGAAATTCCATATCTAACAGTGTTTCAGAGTACAACTGTTTATTGAATTATCCCCCTTAAATACTTATTTAGAGAGTACCCAAAAATATTCAGTGCCCTCTGGTGGTTTGAATTATGAAAAAAGAAAAATTCATAGAAGAAACTACTTAGGCTTGATCAGTCTCACAACTAAGGTGGCACGTGAATCTCACCTTCTGTGGCACTAGGGCCACAGCAGTTACCCTGGAGGAAAAAACATCTCTGTGGGAAAAATCCCACACTCCTCTGTCCACACCTGCAAAACCAGAGAACCTAACAAAAGCTTTTCAGGGGAAAAAAGGGTGCTATTTCCATCAAAGAACTGGTCTTTGGGAAAAGTTTTTAATTTTCAACCTCATCCTAACCTCTCCAATCCAAAACCAGATCCTCCCCCTACAGAAAACAACAAAGTAAATGCCTTAAAATGTGTTTAAAAGCAACAAAATCTATCTGGTACTTTCAGATTCTTTCCAATTGCAAACACATTCTGAGAAACATAAACTCCTCTAGCCATAGAAGTAAACATGTCTGGAGAACTCGGGAAATTATTGGTGCTAAGCTTCTCAGCTGTATTTACCCCTGTGGCCCACACCAGCCCCATATTGAGGACAGAGCCAGAGGAGCTTATAAAACATACAGAATATGAAACAATAATTAGTAGCCAAGCAATATAATCGTAACAATTTAATTACTGACTACTTTAAAAGGCAGAAAACCGAGTGGGAGGGAAACACTTAGTGTAAATTTATGAGAACTGCTGTAGGGAAATGTACATAGAGGAAAACAGGTGGTGAGACACTGGAACAGGTTACCCAAAAAAGTTGTGTATGCCCCATCCCTCGAAGAGTTCAAAGTCAGGCTGGATGGGGCTCTGAGCAGCCTGGTCCAGTGGAAGGTGTCCCTGCCCATGACAGTGGGTTGGAATGAGATAATTTTTGAAGTTCATTCCAACCCAAGGCATTCTATGAAAAAATGAGAGACAGAAACAACAATAAAGAATGTAAAATCATAGTGAGAAACACTTTTCTCAGTGACTATGCATCCGCATAAGATTAAGCAAATTCATAAAAACAGTATTCTCTCTAAGACCTGGGAAATAACCTACAGCTTCACAGACCTGAGGAATGCCTCTAAATGTACACAAACTACTTTAGGCACAGATTTTAAATAGAATTAAATGCTATTCCACAGAATGCATTCCGCAGTGATGACTCCTCCCTCCCTCCTCGCCCTCAATTTCCAAACAGTGTGAGGTGTGGTGAGGGAATAAACGTAGAATTCACTTTCTTAGCTCTTTCCTCATCACGTCCACAAAAATGCTACAGATAGAATTAGGCTGATTAGAGCTAGATAATGAAGAGGTGAAACTGGTCCTTCCCAAAGCAGAAATATAACAAACAGTACAGACTTATCTACCCCATGAGGCAAAAAAACCTCCATGTTTTGACCCTAGTAACAGTCTGGCAATTCACTGGGAAGTGGAAGTTTTAACATTATTGAATTGCCTTCTCATTGCAGATGCTCTGAATTTTGTCTCTGACATGTTTTCAAACAGCCACAACAGGAAACAAAAGAAACCTGATTTTGGGAGCAAATGTACATTGTAGAGAGAACAGACCGTGTAGCTTTTGTGCCCTTTCATTGCTTGTTTCTCCAATACTAAAAGAAACCTGAAGATGCCTTTGCAGATATTCTTGTAGCTCTTCTGTCTTGCAATAAGGCAGCCTTGGATGCCAGGTTCTGCAGTCATTTCCCAAATGTGTACTTTCCCATGTCTGGTAAACACTGTCCCATCCCTTAACAGTGTTCATGAATTGGTGTGTCTGTTTCTGCACAAAACAAAGGATATAAAAAAATATACCATCCACTCTTTTATAGCAAAGTCCTCATAGACACTCGTTCAAATCTCACCAGACTCAAGTCAAACCTAAAAAAGAGGGACCCAGGAATGCTTCCCAAACCCAGAAAGCCTTCTAGTCCCAACTACCTGTCAGAAGATGAGCTGGGTGCACAAAAATTCCCCTCTCTCCCTGGGAACAAGGCGCTGGCTTAAGACTGGAGAACAAAGGGCAGTTTTACAGAGCTCAGATATCCTATAACCAAGATACTGCCAATGAGAATTAAACAGGTCAAAGTAATGAAATATGAACTGCTATAATAAAATCAAATCAAATGAAATCTCTAACAAAGGGCTTATAAACAGATTCAGAAGATACAGTGGTTTACTTAGAGATCAGAAAATTAGATTCTATGGGGAAAGAATAAATTAACAAAAAGGAAATGTACATAATTTTGTTACATTTCTGTCATTCAAAATAACACATTTTATTACCATATTATCATCTGTGCATCTGTGCATCCTTAGAGTGTAAAAGAACAAGAAATAACCAAAGGTTTTTTCAGCACAAGAACAAAGGGCAGGATAAATCATCTAGCTGCCACCTTGCTGGTTAAAACTTGCAACCAGCCCAAATTTACTGGCAATTCTTTCCTCAGAACAGCATTACATCTTCTCAGAAAATCTACCTTTAAATAACAAGGTTTGCTAATGACCCCACGTGTTACCTACCTCTTCTCCTCTCTTTTTAGGATGTTATTTCTCTATTAACATTACATGGGACAGGAACATACAAACATGGAAGTGAGAAAAGATGCACAAAGTAGATTTTGGCCAACCTATCATCTTTTTTGCTTGCTGGAAATACCCAAGGTATGATATAAGGTAACTTGTCAGCTCACATACGTATCATCAGTCACATCTCATCATTGCAGCAGCATACACACCATTCCAATAATTCAAAGTGTGCAGGCATACAACTGATCACATATTCAGGTTTTAGAAAGCATCTGAAAAGGAAGAAGTAGCACCAAGGGAACTGATCATCTTTATTATGCAACAAAAAGACAAATAGAAAATAAAATACTTTAATAGGAAAAAAACCAGAAGGTACAATTCAAACACAATGTATTGAAACCATACATGATGCAATGTGAACATGAAAACATTGTTAAGAAGCAAACTTCTAGTAAAGATTTCATGTTTTGAGCACCACTCATCACAAATACACAGCTGTTTGTGCATGTCTGAGTTTCACTGAGAAAGACCATGACCAGCAGCAACATATTTAAATAGTTTAATTTTCATTAAACGCTTACCTAGTGAATGTATTGGATGTAATCTGTTCATATTAAAAGTACAAAATCTTAAGCAAGGCAGCACCTGCCAATACAGATTTTAAATAAAGAGGATGAACGTTTTGAAAGGGGTTTTTTGTATTGCATTAATACACATTTGTTGTTTAAAATGTGTATTCAAGTCTCTCAACATTTAAATGATTAAAATGCTCAGCAACTATGAATCAAGTGATAACTAATTATTGCTATAGAAAAAATTGTTTCCCAGAGTTATAAAACAGATGTCATTTCACTTGCAATTCTCAAGATATATTCAAGTAATAGAAATAACTACTTCCAGTGTCCATGAGGCATTCAGATCTGTATTGGCTGTAGACATTTATTGCCAGATTATATAAACATTTTATTGAATCTAAAAAAGTTAACTAAACTTACATGTAACTGTTAAACTCCTTAGGAAATGTATGCAGTAATAAGTCACCATAGTATGTGTTTTTGATTTAAAAAGGTAAAACTTCAGCATCAGGTACCTTGAAGTTCCTTTCAGTATAAGGGCACTGTTTCATAGTTGGCTTTACAGAGCAAAGTAAAAATCTAAATTTTTTTCTGTTGGCTCAGTGAACCACTTAAAATCAGGATGTGGTCACACAAGCACTAGAGCTGACAGACAAGTGAGAGTACACAGATAAGAGTATGGGGGCAAATAGGGAAGTTGGAATACAAGTTCCAAGTGTGGTCTGTTATCAAAATACTGTAGTGAGACGGTAACAAAATGCAGGAAATGTTGTTATAAAAAGGATATAACCTTCAGACAAGGTTTTTGAGATAGACAGCTTTCTCTGTATTTTAGCCAGCAATGTCTTCAATAATGTTTTACACCCATAAAAAATTAAGCTAGAAAAGTCAAGTTACAATGTATAGTGGTTTAGTTCCAACACTCAATAAATTAGAACTTTCAGTTCTGAAACACATTACATTGCAAAATGAGGCATTTCAACCTTAGTAGTTTTGGAATACGAAATATCCCAGCATTTAAAGAATAATCAACACCTCTGTTTGGAGAGGAACTTGGAGGCAGGGCACAAGAAGCAGATTGTACTTGGGCTGCATGACTGATATTACTACACATAAATCACCATCTAGACTATGAAAATTACTGGGGATGTTTTCCACCACAGATGTAATGCTCCTTAATAACAATAGCTTGACAATGGGTGATGGCAACACAGGTTGTAGAGTCAGTCCTAACAGGTGTATGTTCAGAACACTCTATTTAAACCCCTGAAACGTATACTGTGCAGCTTTCTTTCCCCTTCTCTCTTTTAGTATTAAATAAAAGATCTTAAAGTTTTAAACAAATGGATTTTCCATTTGAACTCAAAATTGCATTATTAGTATTTTCTCCAATTTTAACGATGTTCTTGCTGGGAAGGTAGAAATCCAAAACAGGAACTCTTAAAATACATTGGTAACTATTTTAGAGTAAATTTTTTTCTTCTCAACTGTTTTTTGAAGCCTTTGAATGCAAGAGATGTACAAGTTTTAAACAGCTGTACCAAAATAAGAGTGTTTTGGTAGGTGTGAAGCCAGTTAGTTATTTAGTTACACAGCCTTCCAAGAAAGATAGGACAGACCAAACAACTCCAAATGCAAAACCAAAAGTTCTTTAAAAGCTCCAACAAAATCTGGTCACGGTCATAGGCCAAAAAAGTATACCTTTTGCATGTCATCTTGAATTGCTCAGAAAATATGTAATCTTCCTTAGGAGTTGGGTGTACAGAGAATACTCCTCACTCATCACATTAGTAAGCAAGCATCCTATTTTAGTTATGCTCCCAAAGAGGAAAAATAGATGTCATTATTCCTAGGCAATGGCATCATTCTTTCTCAATGAAAAGTGAAAAAAGCCCTGCTCTGGATTGTTGATCTATAGAAAAGAAATATTTTAATATTTTAAATTGTTGTTATTTTCAGTCACATAGCAATGGCAAAAAACTAATCACAACATCAAAATAAGATTAGCTCTTGGCAGGACAAATGCTGTCCTTGGCAGGAAGAGGAAAAAAAATAAATTATCATTTCATAAGATACCTTAGAAGACAGCTGAACTTGAAGAAACCCAACAGTGCAACAGAGTATCCTCCCATGTCTTTCTAAAGATACTTTCAAAGTTGGTTTTGGTGAATTAAAACATCCTACATTAATCATATGAGCATGTAATTAACAGAGTAGTAAAAGTTAGAGAAAATCAAGACAAGAGTGAGAAGTTCCAAAAATGTTCCTAATTCCACAGGGGCATATCTCAGTAAAGATGTCAAGCTTGAGTTTCAGCAAAATCATTTATCAGAAGTCCTTACGAGTGCGAAAAGAAGCTTAGCTCGAGAAGTGGTTACTGAACAACATTTTTATTAATATACCCTTCAGATCGCCAACAGAATAAAGTAACTTTTCTCTCAGATCATCAGTATGAAGATGAAGTGGGCTCTACTTTAAAAGTTCACATGACAGGATTCTTGAACTGCGTTTTGGTATTGGGCTTCTTCATCAAGCTGAAGATTCTAAACAAAATGAAAACATCATCAAAATGGACAAATAGTCAAGATGTAGCACAGTCACTAGTTTAATCATTCATCTGCTATATTTTTACATAGGAAATGGCACCTACACAAAGATTCTTTATCTTTATGCTACTAGATGATTGTTTATATTGCACAGGATCTTTTACTGACCCAAGTACCAAGAGACACATGAGACAGGAGAAGAATCAGTTGAGTGGGACAAGGCTCATTAAGCAGAACGGTCCATCTTCTCTCCCTGGCTCAGTTACATTACGGAATAGCCAGCTCAGGAGAGCTGACTGTGTCACACAATTCCTTTAACAGGGCTTCTAACCAGCCATAACATCCTCAATTAATAAAAATAAAATGGGATCCCCAGACAACAGTAATCAAAGATTGTTGAGAATATACTGCTTAAAATAAGAAAGCAAACACAGAACACAAAAAGTCTGCTACTTTTTCAGAAATATCTTCCAGGTTCTTAATATGCCAGAATAATGAATCTTTTAAGTGTAATTCTGGCAGTTTCCCCAAGTGAGAATTTCTCTCACCAATTTTAGGTCATCAAACATGCACTCATGGTGAAGAGCCCAATGCCCTGTATCAAATCCTAGCTCTTCAGGTCTTTATCACAGCTCACTCAACTCAAAGGAGAAATCATCTCTGCCATCCTGTCCCAGCGAGGCTGCCTGTGACTCAAATAATGTACCTGTCCCACAGAAAACTCAAGAAGCACACCCCAAAGCCTGTCAAACTCTGTAGAATCAGCCACAAACTCTCCAGCTCTCTGACACCCCATGCAGAACCCAAACGGTTGGCTTGACTCATGAATCACTCACTGACTACATCTGTGTATGTAGTTCTACATCTATTTCAAGGTCATTTACTCAAAGAGAGCCTGAAAAGAGGCAACCTGAACATTGATTAAATGACATCTCTTCTGCAGTCTCTCTCACAACACACAGGAATAGAGGCTGTAGCAGCAATACCAGCTAGTCAAGCTGCACTTTGAGTCCTGAGAATATAATTCAGCAATTTCTGCATTAAAAGGTCAATAATGTCAATAAAACAGAGCAGCATCTATTTTATTTTCCCCAGAAACAGCAGTAATAAACTGTTGTAATAAACAGAGCAAAATTAATAAATAGCTCAGATTGAGAACACTAAGTCAAAGACTTAACTCATCAACTTGGAGCAGTGCAACTATTGACAATAACTATTCTATTCCCAGTAGCATTTCATGTTGATAACAAAGTTTAAGAACAGACAGGTCTGCTTCTGAGTTCCATACAGAACAGGAACACAGCATGTACAGAGCACAAGTTTGGTATAAAATTCTTATTTGGCAGTTTGATTTTTAGAAAAAAAGTTACCATTTATTCCTCCACACATCAAAGAAGAAAAAGCTTACCACAAATTCTCCGTAGTCAAATCGGTGTCTTAGATTTAGATGGCTAACAAGATTTCTAGTAACCTGGTTAGTATCTGCCCAAGGAAGAGATACACAAATAGGACAGATCTGAATTTGGAGGGGGAAGGGAAGAGACAGAATGAAAAAAAAGTTATTGGCAATACAGAATGCATTAAAGACATGTTCCACAGGAATAACTAGTCTATTACTCATCCACTACCAAAATACACGAAGACATTAACATCAAATCATACTTCTACGCGTGCTTTTCCTCAATTGTCTAACATTCAAAAACCACATTTCAGCTTGGTAGATTTCTAAAGTGTTTCTCTTAGGATTGGAAGATTATCATATCTGTCTGAGTCAACTTAGAAAAGAAAGTGACTACTGCATGCTACTTATTGTTCGGGAGAATTTTCATATAATTGAGATGATCAAGTAAGCCAAAAGAAAAATCAACACACCCTATACAGATGAAAATAACAGAAAACCTAACAGATTTTTCTCCTTCAGTCCCTTTGGTTATCTTGGATTACTTTTCAAGTAACTGTAGGTTTCACATGAAACAATAGTTACATTACAAATGGGATTCTATAGAAACGGACCTGAACTACTAAATAAAGACGAGTTAAGCATCAGGCTCAAAAACTGAGCCTGTTTCACATCAAGATAAATGAGACAGCTAAGTCAGAAATGCCTTAGAACCAGCAGGCTGGACATTAAACGTTTTCACATCAAAGTCACTCCTCAATTTAAATGCACTGCATGAAGTGTATTGTATATATATCTGTCTTTCTCAAACCACAGTGATTGTTACAGATATAGAGTAGCAACTGCACATTTAAAATTGTCCACATAATTACAATGAAAGTAGCTTAAGAAACATACATAAGCAACTCTACTTACCACAGGAACGATCTGATAAAGATGTCTATTATTACAGTGATCCAGCAAGCGCTGCCTGGTAAAATTGGCTTCCTGACACAGGGGGCATTTGAAGGTTGGGTGTCCACTGTAAACAGAAACACAACAGTATTAAACAGAAAAGAGAGTTTCAGAAGTAGTGTTAAGAAAGGATATGAATGTAGCTATCATTGTTTTCCCTAGCTTTGATAACAACAAAAAAAAACCCCAAAACCCCCACACCCCCACCGACATATTAGCAGATCCAAACGAGCCCCAGAGCTACTACTAAATTGCAGTTCTGAAGTACATTTACAATGGTATGCCTAAATGCACTCTTCTGAGACTTGGGCTTCTTTTGTTCCCATTGCAGCTATACTCTGGTTTTGCTCTCTTGTAACACCTTTTAGCGTAAATCCTTCAGGAAAGTACTAAAAACCCCAAATTCTAACATACAGATACAAATGTACAAGAATCTACAGGATTCTATAAATACAGCTCCTGGTGTTTTTGTGTGGCTTTTTGTGGTTTGTTTCTTGTGTTAGCAGAAGTTTGCACTGTGATTACTGGAATCTACTTTAATAACAACTATAGACAAGTAAGCAACCTACCTTGTTTCTCCTTGAAGCATTTGATTATTAGCCATCTCGCCAGTATCAGATATTGCATCGCTCCTGCTACTTTAAATGAAGAAAAAAACTCAATGAAACTTGAGATTATTTTACTTCACTATCAACATTTTTAAAAGCTTAATAATAACGGAGGTGGGGGGGAAAGGCATTAAGTCCCATGCATTTCAAGGCAACATACAATGGCACATATCCTAACCCTCACTTTTCCTATGGATCAAGGTATGTCTCAGTAGTTAGGGAATCACCAAGGCTGAAAGAAACCTTCAAGATCATCTGTCCAACTGTCAACCCAGTACCACCGTATTCAACCCTAAACCATATCCCCAACAGCCACATCCAGACACCTCTTGAACACCTCCAGAGACAGTGACTCTACCACTGCCCTGGGCAATTTATTTCAATGCCTAACCACTCTCTCAGTAAAAAAAAAAAATTCTGCTATCTAATCTGAACCTACCCTGGTGCAACTTAAGGCCATTTCACCTCGTTCTTTCACTTCAAGACATGGCAGAAGAGACTGACCCTCACCTCACTACAACCTCATCTCAGGTAACTGTAGCAATGAGGACTTCCCTGAGCCTCCTCTTCTCCAGGATAAACAATCCCAGCTTCCTCAGCCGCTCCCCACAGGACTTGTTCTCCAGACCCTTCACCAGCTCCATTGCCCTTCTCTGAACTCGCTCCAGCACCCCAATGTCCTTCCTGGATTGAGGGGCCCAGAACCCAGAACACAGGATTGAAGGTGCAGCCTCACCACTGCTGAGTACAGAGGGTCAATCACTGCCCTGGACCTGCTGGCCACACTCTTTCTGATATAGCCCAGGATGCCACAGGTCTTCTCAGCCACCTGGGCACATCATCGGATCATGGCTCTACCATTGTCAACCAACACCCCCAGGTCTTTATCCACTGGGTCACTTTCCAGTCACTCTGCCCCCAGCCTGTGGCACTGCCTGAGGTTGTTGCAACCCAAGTACAGAACCTGGCATTTGGCCTTGTTGAACCTCACACCATTGGCCTCAGGCCATCAATCCAGCCTGTCCAGATCCCTCTGCAGAGCCTTCCTGCCCTCCAGCAGATCAACACTCCCACACAACTTGGTGTCACCTGCAAACTCACTGAGGGAGCACTCAATCCCCTCACCCAAACCATTAGTAAAGGTGTTAAACAGGAGTGGCCCCAAACCAAACCCTGGGGAACACCACTGGTGAGCAGGTGCCAACTGGATAGGACTCCATCCACCACCTCTCTCTGGGCCTGGCCACCCAGACAGTTTTTTCACCCAGTGCAGAGCACAGCCATCCAAGCCATAGGCTGCCAGCTTCTCCAGGAGAATACTGTGGAAGATGGTGTCAAATGCTTTCCTGAAGTCTAGACAGACAGCATCCACAGTCTTTCCCTCATCTACTAAGTGTGCCATTTTGTCATAGAAGGACATCAGGTTGGTCAACCAGGACCTGACTTTTGTAAACCCATGTTGGCTAGGCCTGATGCCCTGCTAGTCCTGCACATGCCATGTGATAGCACTCAGGATGATTTTCTCCGTGACCTTCCCTGACACACCAAGGTCAGTCTGACAGGCCTGTAGTTCCCTGGATCATCCTTCTGATCCTTCTTGTAGGTGGGCATTACATTTGCTAATTTCCAGTCAACTGGGACCTCTCTGGATAACTTAATTACCATGGTGATGCTTAGTGGCATACTACACAACTTTACAGGAAAATGGTATATAATACAAAAAACATTTAGTCAACAAGAATGGCAATGCAAGTGACAGTCAAGTAACTCAAAAGGCATTATGAACTATATGAATGTAAGACAGGTAGGAATTTCTAAGTTTTTGACTTAGGAAGGTGTAAATAGGTCTTGGTATTCACACAAATAATTTGCGACTTTCAACTTCAGCAAGGTAAATTTTCTTATGCTGAACACAAATAAACTTTTTCCTAAAGTAAGAGTAAAGCAGAAGAACATTTTAGAAAGTAAATTTGAGTGTATATGCCCCTCTAGCTAAGACAGAAAAAACTGTTCAGACATGCTAAGGATATGAATATTTACAGTCACAAATATGGTAATGGTAAATTTTTTTATACTTCTGTGATATTATAATCACAGGCATTCTGCTGTGGCATACTGCATAAACAGTGATATCAGACTATCCACACACTTCGGTGAAACATTGCTGCAGCTAATTCCAGTAACTGCTTCAACTTTCAATAGACTGATGGGTTGAAAACCAAACACAGAGAAGTTTACACTGCTAAAAATAGAAAATCAATGGCAAAATAAAATAAATAAAAAATGGAATATATATAATAAAGCTCTGTGAAACGAACACATAAAAAGCTTTTCAAAAATAACAAAAAATCCCCAACCCCTACCATCAGTGAGAATATATGAAAAAAAAAAAGGCTAGCTTTACTGCCTGAAAACAAATGGCAAGTGTCATTTGATTTTATGGTGTGTAACATACTGTAGTTCCTCATATATTTCATAAGAAATCTGTTCAAAATAAATTCAATCAGAAAGCAAAAGCTTGTACAGTAATGTTTGAAACAGGATATCCACTACAACAAACTTAGGAAAGGGGAGGGGGAATAAAAATAGACAGGAACTTCTCTAGAGGTAAATATTATGAAATATGTTACAAAGTAAGCTGCTCAAATGCTGTCAAGGCAAGGAAAGCAAGCTACAAATATTAAATACTTTCTAGGAGAGTCTTTAGAAGACATTTCAAAGCCATCATGCAGAAAGGTTTTCTTCTGTCTGCTATGAGTAAAGAAAATGACCTGGAAAAACTCATATTTTGAAGCACAAAAATATGGACAATAAATATTGCACAAAGAAGGACTGCCCTGCAAAAAATACTTTCCATGGGGTGAGGGGGTGGGGAAAGAAGATGCACTTTTACACACAGAACACCCTGATTACCTGGTCCCTGTTGCATCTTGGGAAATCTGTAAGTTTGGAATAATTGAAGAAACACCATATTCATCCTGATACTTCTTACACGTTTTATAATGCTGTCTCATCCATGAAAATCTAACCTGAAAATAAAATACCAAATTACTGAAATCATAGTAAACAATCCAGGGATAGAAGGAAGAGATAATTCTGCCAACAGAAAGCAATGCATGCAGAAATTATATAGACATCATATGCAGCAGAAAGCAGAACTTGTATCTCCCTTCTGAGCATGAACATTTTCTTCACCAACAGGACATCTCTGATTCCTCTCTTCTCAGAGCCTGTGTCATTCTGTGAGACTGGAGAACACAGCCACTCAAACTGCTGGACATCTGAGAGCTCTCTCAGGGATGAAAGATGCAAGTAAACACCGTTTAAATGAAACAAAGTCACTGGAACTGCACCTCCCAGATCCAGGATCAATAGCTGATGAGCTGCAACAGAGAGTGGCCATGAGGATGGGATAAGCACCACTGCTCCTTCAGTCTTCTCTGGCCTGCTGTTACCTCATGCAGAGGAACATTTTCTTTTTGCATTAGGTGTGTTCCTTGTCTCATTGAAAGGGGAGGGGAAAAAAAAAATAGGTGAATGATCACTGACTTAAGGCTGCCTAATCACCTTTAATTCAGATTAAGAGAATGAATTGCTTAGATCTGTCAGAAGACGGCTGTGTTGGACATGCCCTAAATCTGAATTTCAGGTCCAACAGCACTGTCAGAAGGTGCTCACAGGTCTAGAGGCTGAACAAGATCGTATCTCACATGCCCGTGCCTAAATTCCATTAAAGTTATTCTGTTTCGTTCTTCCTTCCAGTTTACCAACTTGCTATCAGTTTCTGTAATGAATCATGTGGAAGAAAGCAAGTAGCTGAGGATTCCATTGGTGCTGATCTTCACACTGGCAGAAGTCCCAAGTGAAATGAAACCAACATAAAGACTACCTGGATTCGATGCATTTTGTTATAAACAAAAAGTGTGGCTGAAATCCTGCATCTGTTTATATCAGAAGCAACATTAGTCTTGGTTTCAGTGAGGATCAAGATTTCACCCACTGTTCCAAAAATAATGACCCCTTTAGAAAGGAAATGAAGGGAATGTAAAAAGACTGATGGGCAAGGAGGAAATTACATATGATTGGTCATGTGGGCACTGCAAGTAATCAATTCACTTTTTTTGGGTTTTAAATTAAATTTTATGGCAGCTTGAAGCAGCTGCATTTTCATACTGAAAGTTTCTGAGGTTTTCCATATATCTGCAATTTTCATGTTGACCTCCTTAACTTTCCTTTTGCCGGTTGTATAGCTATATCCAGGGGGTTTTTTCCACCTTTTGGGGGAAAACCTAGCACTCCACTTAAAATGCCTTTATTGATAATTCGACATGCTCTTTCAGTTTACACCTGTTAGGTACAGCTAGCAGGCACTGCATGCCCAGTTTATGCACAAGCCATACAAAGCTAAGTTCAAAGTGCCATAGGCTCTTCAGCTCCAAGACAAGAATGACGCACAGTAAAGGCGTGTCAGGACAAAAACATGAAAAATTTACTCAACTTGTCAAAAAGTTTTACTCTACCTGCTTCTCACAGCATCTACAGCCCCCAGAAGCTTTCTTCATACTGTTTTCAACATCTAGAGCCCTTTTGGGATACGTTCTTTCTTTTTTAGTCACGCTCCCCCGGCAGAGAGGACAGTGTGTTCCACTTTCCCTTATAGCTGTCAAGAAGCACTTCCTGCAAAACCTAAATTGAAAAGTTACCACAAACACAGGTTAGCAAAATATACAGAGTTATATACTTTGTCCTCGAGGTGAGCTGGGTGACTGTTAGGAAAAAAAAAAAAAAAAAAAGAGGTATCAGAGGAATAGTTTACTGAATACAAAGTTTGACATTTAAAAGAAATATGAAATAATTGTGCTTACGATGAAGTATATGGAAATCAGGGGAGCTTGGCAATGCACTCTAGGTAAAACTCTTTATTATTTATTGACTAGCATTACCGAGCTGCACACCAGATTGATCACTAATGAGACATTAAATGGTGCAGCAAACACGTGATGTTGGACAATCTTATCAGAGTAACTCCTGTTTATTGTCCTTAAGCAGAGCCAAAACCACTGCAAAGCTTCATTCAGCACGCGTTTCCAGAGACCTCAGTTCACCAGCTTTTGCAGCTCTCTTTCCTTACGCACCAGCTGCCAAAGCTATTTTGCTTTTCTACAAAGTAGCACGTTGTAACCAAACGTCCCTCTGGAAAAAAAATGCTGAATAGATGAACAGAAAAGAGAGAACAACTCACACTACCGTCCTTGTTCGAAAAGGAACGGGGAAAACCATGAAGTTAAAAACCGCGAGTTAGGTCAGACAGCAGAGCAGAACTCCCCCACCGCCGACCAGACACCCGGGGGGGTGGGGGCCTCTCCTAAATGACCGCTCCTCGTCGGCTACAAAAGAAAGAGGCGAGGGGAGGCTGGGGCAGCACTGGGCTCGCATCCTCGCTGCCAGCCGCTCCAGGCCGAGGGTCCGTGCGCCGGGAGCGGGGGGAGCAGAGGAGCAAAAGACGGAGAGCCGGAGGAAGCGAGGAAAAGGCTTGGGAAGGAGCGGGGGGTCGGGATACCCACACGTGCTGGCAGTTGGCGGTCCTCACGGGCGTTTTGAACACCTCTTGACACACCGGGCAGTAAAAATCATCCTCGCTGAAGCACGCCGGGGCCGCCGCGGCCCCCTCGGCCATGGCAACACCTAAGGGCCTCTCCGTCACGATCGGGGACGAGGAACAAGCCCCGCCCTGGCGCGCTGGGGAGAGCCCGGCCCCGCTCCGCTCCCGGGAGGCGCGGCCGGGGCTCCG